>ML788895.1:47631-63868 GCA_009831015.1 Picea engelmannii
AGACATAGCCCAAATTGGGTGAACTCCATTATCAAACTTGTGTATGTGGTATTATCATTGTTGTTCATTTGTGCTTAGTTATTTGCAAGTTATTTATCATTAAAGTGTATTTGGTTAGATAAGTATTTCACATGTAAATTGCAAACAATCAAGTGATCATTATTATTTCAAAGATCAAGTAGATGTTTATATGTATTTATAAATCAATCAACATATAAGTATTTTTCGGATCAAGTTGGTATCAGAGTGAGGTTTGACAAGTTTTTTCAAGTGAATTCTTACAAGATCCAAACTGAAAATTGTAAAGGAAAGCCTGCAAGTTATAAGTATGAGATTGAAAGAATACTCAATAAGAAAAATATGGCTTCTGAAGGAAAGGAAGGAGAATATCCTCCCATGAGTCTTGAAGAAATTATGGATACACTTCAATCGATGAGAGTGATAATATATGATTTCCAATGAAGAATTCAAAATCCTGTAAGTGGAGAAGCTTCGGTAAACGGAAAAGGAGGAGGCAAAGGTGTTGGAGCTTCGGAGACCCCTTCATGATCCTCATCATCATATTCTTCTAAGGAATGTGAAAATTATTCTCATAAAAAAAAAGTCCTCTAAGAAGTCTTATCATAATCTACCTTTAATAAAATTGGATGTCAAGTTTGAATTTTGAACCTATCATGGAGAGTTGAATGCCCAGAAATTGAACAACTGGATCAAGACAATATAGGTATATTGCAGATTTCAGAAGATCATGGACGAAGATACACGGATATAGTTAGCTTATATTCGACTAAGTGGAACATGATTAGTATGGTGGGAGAGTAAGGTGCAAGTTTATCTTGTTCAAAAAGGTAAAGCATTCTCTTCCCGGGATAAGTTTATTAAGGCTATAAGAAAAAAGCTATATCCAATAGCTTATACGCAAATGAGAATGATAGAATGGAAGCATTCAAGGTAGGGTAAAGGCCAAAATATTGAATCATATACACATGAATTCAAAAGGAAGGAATTATCCTTAGGGATTCCATTGTATACCCATGAAACACTTCTAAAGTATATTGGTGGCATGCACTCATATCTTTTTCACACTATTTTATTATGTTTAACCCTACTAACATTGATAAAGTGTTTGTACAAGATACATATTTGGAGGCTAGTAAGGGTAAGCATACGGTCGAAAATAATAATCCATACAAGTTTGAAAATAAATGGAAAGGTAAATGGAAGAGTAAGAAATCATATATAGTAAATCAGGATGAGGGAAGACCTACATGTTCCCACTGTAATAAGAAGGGACATGAGGCATCACAATGTTGGAATATGCATCCAGGATTACGACTGAAAAAGTTTAAGGATAAAGGGAAGTACAAGACTGTTACATCATCTCATCAGGATCTAGAGTCAGATTCCAGGGATGAATATAAGATCATGGAAATAGGAAGCAAATTTATATCAACTATCAATTTCAATTCTTTAGTTCAATCCATCAAATTGGAAAGTCATACTAATCAAAAGAAAGAAGCGAGATTTTTCATGGTAGAGTTATAGTCAAGAATAAAAAATTAGATACCTTATTTGACACTAGATATCAGGTTAAATTAATATCTGAAGCAATTGTTAAGAATTTAGCCTTCAAGATGACACCTCATAAAAATACTTATCTATTAGGATGGGTGTGTGAAGATGCTAAGTTGCAAGTGACAAAAAAATGTAAGATCATATTTGCAATTACAACTAAGTTATTTAACGAGGTTGAGTTAAATGTTGTGCCTCTTGAAATTTGTGTCATTTTCTTGGGTAGTCCATATCTATTTGACAAGAAGGTTATATTCTATCTTAAAGAGAATAAATATTATATTTTAAAGGTTTTCGTTGAATTTATTGTCAGAGATCATCGTATAAAGACTAATTTTTATTTAGTGAGGACAGGGAAAATGAAGAGACTCGTGAGCACTACTAAATATTTTTTTCTAATTATAGTGAGACATAAAGAAGAATATATAATATATTATTTATCGGTTTGTGATCCATATCATAAACACGAGTTGGTCGAAATCATATCTAACTATTATGATTTATTTCAAGAACCTTTAGGGTTTCCTCCTAAGAGGGAGGTTGAACATGAAATATATTTGTAGAAGGATGCTCCTCTTCCGAATATTGAATTGTATAGGTCATCAGTGATCGAGAATGCAGAAACTAAGAAGTAGGTTCAGGAGTTGCTCAAAAAATTAATCATCAGACCAATATCCTCTCTGAGTGGCTCTCCTATTGCATTATTTCCAAAGAAAGATGGCATGTGGAGGATGTGTATTGACTTTCGATCCCTGAACAATATTACAGTAAAGAGTCGTTATCCACTTCCCAAAATTGATGACTTATTGCATAAATTAAAGAATATTGTTTATTTCACTAAGTTGGACATGATAAGTGGATACCATCAGATCATAATTGCATAAGGTGACATATGGAAAACTGCTTTCAAGACCAAGAAAGGATTGTTCGAATGGTTGGTTATGCCATTTTCATTATGCAATGCACCAAAAATGTTTATGAGGGTAATGAATGATGTTTTCAGACCCTAAATAAATGATTTTTTTATTGTCTATTTAGATGATATATTGATATTTAGTCGAATATGGGAAGATCATATGATGCATGTCAAGAAAGTATTTGAACTCTTGAAGAAGGAGAAGTTGTATATTGAAATTTATAAATGTGAATTTGGAAAAAAATATATGGTATATTTGGGTTACATTGTAGGGAATGGTGAGCTAAAAATAGATCCCACAAAAGTAGAAGTCATTATGAAATGGCCCAAGGAAAATAATACCACAAAATTCATGAGCTTCTTAGGAGTAGTATAGTACTCGAGGAAATTCATTGATAATTTTATCATACATAGAATCTCCTATGCATGAATTAGCAAATGCTAAACAAGTCTTTCAATGGGGAAGAAAGCAATGGAAATCCTTTAAGACCTTGAAGGAAACGATACGCACTACACCATTTTTATCTGTACCATATTTACAAAATCCATTTGAGATTTGAATCGATGAAAGTGAATATGTCAAGGGAGCAGTCTTGATGCAATGACATAAACTTGTATGTTATCATTCTGAGACTTTCACTAAAGCTGTGATTAAGTATCATGTTGATTAATTGGGTTGGTTGTCATTGATGTCAACCCTTGAATAATTTCCGATAGCGAATTCCAGTAGAACAAATGTTTGGGTAATGGAGACAAGTTTTTTTTATAAATAATGGTATGTGTTTTGATTTATTTGTAGGTAATACTATTCTATATGGATAGTACATGTCATGCCATTTCTGGTGGTATGTGGAACGTCACATAAATCCTCACAGTTAGAGAGTTATGACCATGTGAAGTTGGAGAACTCTCATGAGTCATCTAGAAGCCCCAAAATATCAAAGTAGTTAAAGTGCTTGCAAAGAAGAGATTATTTAAATAATAAATCAAAGTGACAAAGTCAAGGAGGATTATTTAAATAACAAAGTAAATGGAGAACTTTCTGATTATGGAAAGTGGTTATAATAAGGTTAACCCTAAAATGAGTAAAATGGGTTAAGTGTTCAAGTGGCTATTGGATACATGGAAAAGTGGAAAATTGAGAAAAGTTGGACATAGGTGACTATGTGGACAAAGTGGCTATGTGGGCAAAGTGACTTAGGAGATTCTTCTAAGGAAGCTACTTTGAGAGTATAAATAAGAGACAAGCTTCTCTCATTTTGATCAAACTTGATCATATTGAATATATACAAGTGACTGAGGTAACCAAAGTACATCGAAGCCAAATTTCATAGGAAAGGTGAAGTAAATATGGCCTAAATTCAAGGGAGGATAAATTCTTCTGATGATGTTTTCTAAGGTATGTTATTTACATGTCATCTCACCATTTTCGCAATAACTTTTTTTTCTAGAATGGTCCAGACCATGAAACTGGGAGGACATTGAAGAAACATATCCAAGTAGTTGTGGTACGAATTTCATCTTTTGGGTCGTTGTATTTTTGGAGTTATAGTCTGTGGAAAATAGGGTTTGTGGCTAGTCCTGAAACTAGTCTAAAACATGTGTTTCAAGTAAAAATGCCATAACTTATTCATAACATATCCAAATTCAGTAAGAACAAATGTGTTGGTTAGAGTACAGTCTGTAGTATTTTTTGTACTATTTTTAGATCCATACAACTAATATTCCATGCAGGGCACGCTCTACAAGTTTGCTCTCTAGAATAAGCCATAATTCAACAAGTTATGTCATTTTTGCTATAAATCATTTTCTGAGAGGTTCCAAGTAGTGACACTTAGAGGAATTGCATAGAACACACTGAAGAACATTTTGTGTTATTTTCAAATATTTATTTATTACAGGTACATAGTTATGATTATTTCAAGTTAGAGTTGTTGACTAATCCAAAACTAGTCATGTGAGACTAAAGTAAAGATTGATGAAAATGTTAGTCTCTTGTTGTTAAATTTAAGTAATGTTTGTAGGTTGAGGTACAGGTTGGTGCATGGTTGATGCACTTGTTTATGGTACAAGTTGATTACAGGTTGTTTGGTATAGGTTGGTGCATGGTTGATGCACTTGTTTATGGTACATGTTGATTACATGTTGAGGTACAAGTTGATGCATGGTTCAGGTTATTGGTATAGGTTTACAGCAGTATATCTCACAGTGATAGTGTGGAAGTGCCTCCATCATTCTACTTATACTTCAGGGTGGTTGGATGGAGAAAGGCCAGGTGGTTGTAGCCACCTTCTGGTTATAGACATAGAACATAGGGACTTGTATCCTCCTTCTGGTTGTAGCCAGAGAATTGGGGAGTTGGAGCTTCCCTCAGGTTGTATCCTGAGAAACTAGGGGGTCAGATCCTCCTTCGAGTTGCAGCTGAAAAACAAAGGAAATTGGTGCTTCTAATGAATGTAATTCTTCAAGACATATAAGAAAAATAATTCCATGGTTTTCTCCCACTTTGGGTTTCCACGAAAAACACTGGTGTATTGTGTATGTGTATGGTTTTTCATTCGTTCATTGTTTGTGTACTCTGCAAATATTGGATGATAATTCTACATTGATATAACACTTGCATTATATGGTTAAAAAGGATTATATTTTTCTATTATTGATTCACCCCTCCTCTTAGTAATCCAACAATTGGGATCAAAGAGGGTTCCTTCAGAAATCAGTTTAACCACTGAAAGGTAGATCATGGAGAGAAACAACATGTACAAAAATGGAATACCACAGTTTGATGGACATAAGTATGCATTTTTTAGCATAAGGATGAAGACATATATACAAGAACATGTATTTGAAATTTGGAAATCATATGTAGATGAATACACAACATCATCAGTTCCACTGACAAATGATAAAGCAATGAAACTCAGTCAGAATAATTCCAAAGCCACAAATGCACCTCTGAATGGTCTTGGAGAATTGGTATTCACCAAAGTTGCACGTTGTAAATCATCTATAGAGATTTGGGACAAACTTCAAAATATTTATGAAGGAGATTCAAAATTCAAAGAAGAAAAGCTTCAAACTTACAGAGGTCAGTTCAAACAACTAAATATGAAAGAAGATGAGAACATTGCAACTTACTTTTTACGAGTGGATGAAATAGTAAATGCAATCTTGGGATTGGGAGAATAAATCAAAGAATCTGTAATTGTTCAAAAGGTACTAAGATCTCTTCCTATGAGATTTGACCCTAATATACAAGCACTAGAACAAAGAGCATATCTAAACTCAATAATAATGGACGAACTACATGTAATCTTCACAGCATATGAAATGAGAAATGAACAGGAAAATCCAGATACAAAAGAAGCAGCCTTCAAAGCATCCAAAATTTCAAAGAAAAAGGGAAAGAAAAAATAAAAATAACATCGCAGCAATAGTGATGTCTCAAAAGATGATGAAGAAACAACCAACTTTGTCAGAAGATTGAACAAGGGAACCAAAAAATGGTATAGAGGTAAGATTCCTTTGATTTTCTTTAATTGTGATGGTAATGGTCATTTTGCTAACAATTGTCCTCATAAGAAAAAGAGAAATGATGAAGGTTACTCAAATAGAAAACAAACATATAAAGGAAAAAGAACCACAAACAAAGTTTTCAAGAAAAGCTTATGCACCAAAGAAGACATCTCATCATTAGATGAAGATGAAGTCAGTGACAGTGAGATAGAAAGAGTTCTATTCATGGAAGTATAAGTCACTGATAAAGAAGACTCTAAAGAAGAATATGAAGAGGCCAAAGAAGAATATGAAGAGGTACAAGTTGACTACCGAGAAGAATTGTTTTGTGCCATATAAATTATTAGTAGAGAAAATAAGAAAAACAAGAAACTATAAGCGGAACTAGACAAGAAAGAAGACACTCAGGAACCAGAACAAATGATCACAAATTTGATGGTTCAAATTGAAGAAGATAAAATAATTGAATAAGAACTCAAAGAACAACTATAAGGAAGAGACAAGATCATTGGAAATTTGGAAGCATAAATTTTTACATTAAGAAAGGATCTTCAAAAGAAAAATATGCAGAACGACTCAAAAGTTTTGAATGACATTATCAGCAGTCAAAAACCTCATCATGAAAAGTCTGAAATTGGATACAATCAGACAGAAAAGGGATCAAGCTCCAAAATAATATAACAAGAAACATATCCAAAAATCTATGCATAAACAATCAAAGGGGATAGAAAGGTCTACAAACAAAATTATAGGGACACTCCTCGACCGAGAAGATTCATATTTCATAATCAATGACTAATAGAAACAGATAGGCCTCAGGAAGAAGAAGGATTCACAAGAGTACCTCCTTTCATAAGATCTTCAACTCCCAGGTATCAAACTATAGAGATAACAACATGAACATAAACAACTTTGAAATTCATACACAAAAGGTTTATCCAAGAAGGCCTAGTGAAACACATAGAAGAAGTTACAACATGTTTTAATCTTTGAGCACTTAAGTGGAATGATACAAATGTAAAAAATTTGGACACATGGCCAAATATTGCAGAATGACAGTCCCTCTTAGAGAACCACAACATAACAAAAACAGTCACAAACAAGAACCTTAGAAAATGACATGGATAAGAAAGAAAAATCACGATAGCAATGAAGAATGTACACTCGCTCTACAAGCTAAGAAGAATAAACATGGTTGGTATGTTGACAATGGTTGTTCAAAACACATGACATGTGATATAGACAGGTTTCTTAGATTAAGAAAGGAAAGAGATGGATCATTCTCCTTCGGAAATGATGATTCAACTAAAATCATTGGAAAATGCATAGTCAGAATTGGGAACAAGAATACCAAGGCAAAAAATGTTATACTAGTAGAAGATATGAAACATAATATTCTAAGTGTGAGTAAAATGTGTGACCAAGTTCATAAAGTTACTTTTGATTCACAAAAGTGTGAGATAAGAAAAGAAGGTTCAGGAAAATTGATTGCAACAGCTGTGAGAACTTCAAACAACATATATGTATTAAGTGAAATTGGAAATGAAAAGTGTTTCCTAGGAAAGGAGGATGAAATTTGTCTATGGCACAGAAGAATGGGTCACGTACATTTTGATAACCTTATCAAAGTCAGCAAAAGGGAAGCAGTTAGAGAAATTCCATAGATCACGAAACCAACCAACACTTTATGCAAGCATTGTCAACAACGAAAGCAAACAAAGACCAAGATTAAATAAAAATAATATTCAACGACAAGACCACTGGAAATTGTGCATATTGATCCAATTGGACCAACTACAAAAAAGGGTTTAAAAGGTGAGAATTACTTTATGTTATTGGTTGATGATTATACAAGAATGACTGCAGTTTTCATTCTCAGGAATAAGTCAGAAGCTTTTGAAAACTTCAAGGTTTACAAGGAAATAGTTGAAAATGAAATGGATTAAAAAATCAAATGCTTGAGATTTGATAATGGAGGAGAGTTCACTTCAAAGGAATTTATGAACTACTGCATCATGGATGGAATAAAAAGGAAATTCTTCTTTGCTAGGACACCTCAACATAATGGAGTTTTTGAAAGAAAGAACAAGATAGTATAGGAAATGGCTCAAACAATGCTAATGGATTCCAAATTGACAGATATATTTTGGACACAGACAATGCATACAACTATTCACATTAAAAAAAATTAATTCTCAAAAACAATACTGACAAAAATCCCTACAAGCTATGTAAAGGAAGACCAACAAATGTGAAGAACTTCAAATTTTTTGGAAGCAAATGCTACATCAAAAGAGAAGATGGAACAATGGGAAATTTTGACTCTCGTGTGGACAAAGGAGTACTTGTTGGTTACTCAAGTATAAGGAAAGCATACAAGTGTTACAATCTGAGATTCAACAAAGTTGTGGAAAGAATCAACGTAACAATTGATGAAATAGGTAGACAAGAATTAAAGGAAGAAAAAAGTGAATCAATGGAAAATCTTTACAAAGAAGAAACAAAAGATGAAAAATAAGTAGAAGGTGAATATGAAGAGGATCCAACAGAAGCAAAAGAGAAAGTTCAACAAGTGCCTCTAAAGACACCTAGCATACGAGTACAGAAGAATCATCCTTCAGATCATATTATCAGAAACAAAGATGAAGGATTTGATACTAGAAGAAGAATCTGTTCACCATAACAAACACAACTATCACTCTCATCTACAATTGAACCAACCTGTTTTGAAGATGCCACAAGGATGAATTTTGGAATAAGGCCATGGATGAAGAATTTGATCAAATAGAGAAAAATGACACTTAGGAATTGGTTCCAAAACCAAAGGATAAGAATGTGATCGACACAAAGTTGGTATACAAGAATAAATTGAATGAAGATTGGTAGGTTACAAGGAACAAATCTAGATTGGTATGTAAAGGATATGCACGGGTTGAAGGAATCAACTTTGAAGAGACATTTTCCCCAGCTGCTAGAATGGAAGCAATCTGATTGCTTTTAGCTTATGCATGCTCCAAAAATATTAAAGTGTATCATATGGACATAAAATCATCTTTTCTGAATGGGGAACTTGAAGAAGAATTCTACATTCATCAACCATAAGGATTTCAATTGTCAAAGAACACATATTATGTGTGTAAATTAAAGAAGGCCTTGTATGGTCTAAAACAGACTCTTAGAGCATGGTACTCTAGACTGGATAAATGTCTACAGCAGGCAGGGTTCAGAAAAGAAAGTGCAGACAAAAACCTTTACATCAAGGTAACTCAAGATAGTATCTTATTAATTGAATTTTATGTTGATGATATTATTTTTGGAAGTACTGATGATGGGTTAATACATAAATTTGCAAAGGACATGAACAATGAATTTGAAATTTCATTACTTGGAGAACTATCCTTTTTTCTGGGTCTTCAGATATGTCAAAGAAACCAAAAAAAAATTATTTCTCAAAACAAGTATATCATAGAAATGATAAAGAGGTTCGGAATGGAAGATTTCAAACCATTTATCACTCCCATGCAAACCAGTTGTAGGTTGAGAAAATATGATGATTCAAAGTCTACAAATCAAAGGTAATATAGGCCAATGATTGGTAGCCTAGAATATGTGACAACATCCAGACTAGATGTAATGCAGGCAATTGGACAGGTGGCACGATTTCAAGCAACACCAAAGGAATCACATGTATTATCAATGAAGAGGATTTTCATATATCTCAAAGGAACACAAGAGTGTGTATTATGGTATCCAAAAGGAAAGGATATATCACTCATCGCCTACACAGATGCAGATTGGGAAGATTGCATTGATGACCGATGAAGCACTAGTGGAGTAGCATTCTACTTGGGTGAGTGTTTAATTTCATGTCTAAGAAAGAAACAATCATCAGTATCTTTATCTATAGCCAAGGCAGAGTATATTGCAGCAACAACATGTTGTACACATGTTCTATGGATGAAACAAACTCTAAAAGATATACATGTTTAGTATGTTGAGCCCATTCTGATCTATTGTGATAATACAAGCGTCATCAATATTTCAAAAAACTTGGTGATGCACTCCAATACGAAGAACATTCCAATCAAGTATCACTTTCTATGGGAATAGGTTGCAGAAAAGAACATCAAAGTTGAATATGTGGGAAAACAAGAACAAGTAGAAGACATATTTACAAAACCTCTTCCATGGGAAGCCTTTGAGTATCTTCTCCAGAGACTCAGAGTTATTTCTACTCCAAAATGAATTCTTTTGAATACTTATCTTATATGTATTAGATGTACATGAGGAAGCACCATAAAGAGGAAAATTTAGGATGGGAGATGAGACAAGTCAGTTAGGGGGAGTAGCCCCGAATGGAAAGATACCTTTGCCATTGATGACAAAGGGGGAGATATTTATCATAAGCAGAGGATAGAGGCATGGTTTCGGGGGGAGCATTGGTCACAGAGATGGAGGCATTGTTCCAAGGGGAGCATGAGTGATATGATTTCAGTATTGCATCAGAGTGTTTCCATCAATTCCAAAGGGGGAGATTGTTGATTAATTGGGTTGGTTTTTATTGATGTGAACCCTTGAAGAAAGTACGGTAGAGAATTTCGGTATCACAAAGGTTTGGGTAATGGAATTTTTTTTTTGATGTATAATGGTATGAATTTTTATATATATGCAGGTAATATTATTATATATGGATAATACATGTCATTTCATTTCTGGTGGTATGTGGAATGTCACGTAACTCCTCACGGTTAGAGAGTTATGGCCATGTGAAGTTGGAGAACTCTCATGAGTCATCTAGAAGCCCCAAAAGGTCAAAGTAGTCAAAGTGATTGCAAAGAAGAGATTATTTAAATAAGAAAGTGAAGTGACAAAGTAAAAAATGATTATTTAAATAATAAATTGAAGTGACAAAGTCAAAGAGGATTATTTAAATAATAAAGTGAAGTGACAAAGTCAAAGAGGATTATTTAAATTGTAAAGTGAAGTGACAAAGTCAAAGAGGATTATTTAAATTATAAAGTGAAGTGACAAAGTCAAAGAGGATTATTTAAATAAAAAAGTGAAATGACAAATTCAAAGAGGATTATTCAAATAATAAAGTGAAGTGACAAAGTCAAAGAGGATTATTTAAATAATAAAGTGAAGTGACAAAGTCAAGGAGGATTATTTAAATAATAAAGTAAATGGAGAAATTTCTAACCCTAAAATGAGGAAAATAGGTTATGTGGTCAAGTGGCTATTGGATACATCGACAAGCGGAAAATTGGACAAATTTGGACATAGGTGACTATGTGGACAACGTGGCTATGTGGGCAAAGTGACCTAGAAAATGCTTCTAAGGAAGCTACTTGGAGAGTATAAATTAGAGGCAAGGCTCTCTCATTTTAATCACACCTGAGAATATTGAATATCTACAAGTGACTGACGTAAAAAAAGGATATCTATGCCAAATTTCAAAGGGAAGGTGAAGTAAAGAAGGCCGAAATTCAAGAGAGGATAAATTCTTTTGATGATGCTTTCTAAGGTATGTTATTTACAGGTCATCTCACCATTTTCGCAATAACGTTTTTTATAGAATGATTCAGACCATGAAATTGAGAGGTCTTTGAGGAAACATATCCAAGTAGTTGTGGTACGAATTTTAGCTTGTGGGTTGTTGTAATTTTGGAGTTAAAATCCGTGGAAAATATGGTTTGTGGCTAGTCCTGTAGTTTAAAACATGTGTTTCGGGTAAAAACATCATAACTTCTTCATAACATATCCAAATTTAGTAAGATTAAATGTGTTGGTTAGAGTACAGTCTGTAGTATTATGTGTACAATTTTCAAATCCATACAATAATTATTCTGTGTGGGGCACTCTCTACAAGTTTTTTCTCTATAATAAGCCATAATTCAACAAGGTATGTCATTTTTTCTATAACACCTTTTCTAAGAGGTTCCAAGTAGTGACACCTCGAGGAATTGCATAAAAGACACTGAAGAACATTGTGTACTATTTTCACATCTTTCTTCATTATAGGTACATAGTTATGATTATTTCAAGTTAGGGTTGTTGACTAATCCAAAACTAGTCATGTGAGACTAAAGTAAAGTTTGATGAAAATGCTAGTCTCTTGTTATTAAAGTTAAGGAAGGTTTGTAGGTTGAGGTATAGGTTTGTGCATGGTTGATGCACTTGTTTATGGTACAAGTTGATTAAATGTTGTTTGGTATAGGTTGGTGCATGGTTGATTCACTTTTTATGGTACAGGTTGATTACAAGTTGAGCTACAGGTTGATGCATGGTTAAGGTTATTGGTACAGGTTTACAATAGTATATCTCACAGTGATAGTGTGAGAGTGGTTCCATCATTCTACTTATACATCAGGGAGGTTGGATGGGGAAAGAATAGGTGGTTGTAGCCACCTTTTGGTTGTAGCCGGAGAACATAGGGGGTTGTAGCCTCCTTCTGGTTTTAGCCAGAGAATTGGGGAGTTGGAACTTCCCTAAGGTTGTAGCCTGATAAACTAGGGGGTCAAATCCTCCTTCCATATGCAACTGGAAAACAAATGAGGTTGGTTCTTTCAATGGATGTAATTCTTCAAGACATATAAGAAAAACATTTTGTTGTTTTATCCCTCTTTGGGTTTCCACATAAAAACACTGGTGTACTATGTATGTGTATGATTGTTCATTTTTTCATTGTTTATTTACTCTGCAAACATTTGTTGATAATGATACATTGATATAAAACTTGCATTATATGGTTAAAAAGGATTATATTTCTCTATTACTAATTCATCCCCCCTCTCAGTAATCCAACATATCCAACATATGATAAGGAATTATATGCATTGGTGAAAAATGTAAAGAAATGGAAGCATTAATTAATGAGAAAAGAGACAGTAATTCATGTATATCATCAACCATTATAGTATTTTTACTCATAGACCAAGCTACAACAATCATGACACTTCCAGTGGATGGGTTTCTTACAATAGTTTCATTTGGTAATCAAGTATAAGAAAGGTATTCATAACAAGGTTGCAGATATATTGTCAAGACCAACGATTAATGCATCCCCAATACTCTAGTATAATCCTTTATCTCATGAACTTTATGCATAAGAATATGCTAGGGATGATTATTTTAGAGGTGTATATGATGCATTAACTCGTGGAAATCACCAGTCATATTATTATATGCATAACAATTTGTTAGTTCATATTGGAAGATTTTGTATACCCAAATATGGAAGAGTAAATATAATAAGAGAAGCTCACACATCTCTCATTTTTGGTTATTTTGGGGTTGGAAATCCATTTGCACAGTTACAAAGATAATTCTGTTGGCCTCAAATGAATGAAACATTTTCCAAGTATATCAAAGCATGTGTTATGTGTGCCACAAGCAAGTCTAGCAACAAAACTTTGGGGTTATATACACCACTTCCATTACCTTCTCATCCATGGGAAACAATATCCATGGATTTTGTAGGGGGGTTTTCGATGTTCAGGACATGTCATGATTATTTATATTTCATCATGGATAGATTCAAGAAGATGTGTATTTTGATGCAATGCAAGAAACAGGCCACAGCTGAACAAACATCACAGATGTTATTGGCTAATGTATGGGTTCATTTTGGATTTCCTAGATCTATTATTTTAGATTGAGACTCTCACTTTTTGGGAAATTTTTTGCCTCATTTATGGGATCTCATGGACACTAAGTTAAAGAAGAGAAAAAATTCATCTGCAGACAAATGGACAAATAGAGGTGGTAAATAGAACAATAGTATATATACTTTGAGGGTATTACATCAAGCATCCTAAGTTATTGGATGAACAATTACCTTAAGTACAAAATTCCTATTAGCATGCCATGCATTCGTCTACTTAGAAATTGCCTTTTGAAGTACGTTTGGGGTACTTGCCTAAATCACCTATAGAATTTTCTTTTGGAGAAACAGGTAGAGAATATGGACAAAATGATACAAATAAAGCTAAAATGTTCACTCAAAATATTCACCAGGTACATCAAGAAGTACATGAAAAGGTGGAGAAGATCCAATACAAGTACACAGAAAGGAATGATAAAGATCAGGTTGATCATCAGTTTGAAGTCGGTGATCAAGTATGGTTACATATAATAAAATATAGAATGAAAGGTGAAAGTAAAAATATAAGGCCAATCCAATATGGTCCATTCAATATCTTGGAGAATATTAGTACTAATGCTTTTTGTTTAGATCTACCAGCCTAAATGCAAATGTATTCAATGGTAAATGTTGATAGTTTGAAGCTTTATGAGCCTCCTATAATTATAGATGAAGACAAAAGTATTCAAGTTCCAACACTTGATGGATTTTCTCCATAATATTTGGATGAGCTACAGGAAGATGTTATTATCGACAAAAGAATCAGGAATTCACAGCGAGGTGATGTGAAATATCTTCGAGTTGGTCTTAAATGGGTAAAATAAAGTAAAAAAAAAAGGGATGGACATTAGACGGGTGAGGGAAGTCTACCCTCTCTTAGTTGTTTAGTAATCAAAAAAATTTGGTGGTCCAAAAGGCTTCCAATGGGGATGAATGCTCGTAGAGGTATAGAAGGATCCAGAGCATCAACAAAGGTCCAGAAAGATTAAAAAATGTTCAAAATTCAAATATCCAAAATTCTCTTGAGAATTCCATCAATGTGTAGAGCTTGACAATAGCTTTCCAATGGCCCAAAAATCACCTCAAGTAGAGTTTGTATGCAAAATATATGGATGGTCAAATTTCAATTCAACCAGGTCAAAGGTCAAAGTCAAAGGGGTCAAGGTGATCAGTGGCATGACCATAGAACTATACGATGATGATGTGGCCATACACCAAGGTGTTGTGTGGCATTGTAACAACCCTAGTAGAATATATGTTTAGGGAATTATTAAGTAAAATTTATTAGGTAATTAATTTTTCTAACATATTATTAATTAAACAAATATTGGTATAATGATACTAATTAAATATTTACTAATTAATTAATGGTGACAATTTGATTAATTAATTGATTGATTAATTACATGTTACATTCATTGACATGGGTATTAAATTAATAGGGTTAATAAATTATATTGTTAAAGACTTACGTACACGGGAAGAGATAAGACATTGAACATAAAGGGATAAGAAATTAATTATAAAGGGATAAGATATTAATTATAAGGGGATAAGGTAATAAATGTGTAGGTAAGGAAGTAAATGAGGAAAGGGCGGTGAAGGAGGATATGAGGGGAGGAGGTTTATGAAGGAGGATCATGCTACGGAAAATTTTATTTTTGGGGGCTCTCTTGGATTTGCAGAGAGGAGAGTTGAGTTCTGTGGTCGGGAGGATTAGTACAGGGGGCACCGGTTTGCTGGGGGTTTTGGGCATGGGGGCTAGGATATCCATATGGTATCTTGGAGCTAGGTAGTTGTCCTAGTGGCAGGGTGGAAACTTGGTTTTGGGCATAGTTGGTCCGTGGATTCTAGCTGGGTAAGGCAGCAACAGGAAGGTCAACAAGACAAGCGGAAAACGAAGGGTTAGCATCAGACCCAGGTATTTTAATTTACGTATTTGTTTTATGAAATTTAAGGAATATGATGTGTTATGAGGTTGTCCATAAGCTAATATGTTTAGCTCAATAAATTTATATGTTCTGGTGATTAATATATTTGTGCAATTGAAACGATTTATATCAAATTTTTATTTCAAGTCACTACACATGGTATCAGAGCTTTTTGTTTGAAATCTGGGACTAAGGGCCAAAGATCCAAGCTCTAGCTCCAGTACCACCTAACCTGCAAACCAAACGCACTATTATTTTCATTATATATAAACAAATCTAAATATATATAAATGAAATACATATTGAAATGTAAAAACAAATTTACCAAAGTAAAACAAGTGAAATATGAATATAGCTAGGGTTGTTACACAAATGAGTTAGATATATCTCCTACTTTCAAATGAGAATATGAAGCAGAGAAAATATGCGGCTAGAAAAAATACAAAGCCACGTTGAACTAAGGATATGCCCAAACAGCCATACAAGCCAGTAGAAATCTTGGAGATGAAGGAATTGTACTGCCATCGTGACAAAAGTTGATGTCTCGTGGGTTACATAGGTTGAAAGATATGCAAAATCGAGGGGCATATTAGACCTGGGGTTTAGATGGATCTGTACTACTTATTATCAGACCTGGGTTTTGATGGAAATATGGGCATA
>ML788895.1:70317-81539 GCA_009831015.1 Picea engelmannii
TGGACCAGTGCATGATTTCAGGTGATGACACTGCCCAAAACCAAATAAACGATGACAAAACCCCCAACAACACGGTGCCACTGTGTATTCCATTGTAGGGTGTGGACCCTAGTCCTGTTAGGAGGGGTGGAGGCATTTCCCACTGTGTATCCTCCATTGTAGGGTGTGGACCCTAGTCCTGTTAAGAGGGGTGGAGGCATTTCCCACCATGTATCCTCTGAAACCTGAAGTCATGCGAGGGCGGTGTCAGTTCATGCTCCCCAATACGTGTGATGATGATTGTCAGATGCCTGCTAGGGAATCTTGGTCGAGACAATGACACTTCCGCTTATGGGTTCTATTTAGAGTTAGGTCAATATAGTTGACACTCCAAGATAGTCTAGTAGAGGAAGGATAGGAATGGAGATGGAAGTAGGTTAGGGAGGAAGGATGAGTAGTAATAGTTGAGAAGGTATGGAGATCTGTCTTATGGTGGAATTTAATGTTTTACCTTCAAAAATAAATAAATAAAAAACAATTTGTATATATGAATATTCATTATTACGTAACTAAACCACAATTGTTTAAATAAAATTGTTGAACTAGATAATAGTAATTAAAGGATTTCTCAAACAATTGATTGGTTTGTTGTCTTTTATAAAAGACTAGTCTTGTTGACTGGATAAGATGCATGCATAAATTACTAAAGGATGACAGTTTTGATTATTAGTACACGCACGAGACTTGTATGTACTAGCTACACATGCATTTATTGTACATATACACTAGTATGTATGAGTTTTCTTGACTTACTTACTGATAATGTCGATTATTTGTTATGAATGTGTGAACCATGTTTCTTTTCCTTGTACCATAAGATACCTTAACTTCAGGACGAAGTTTCCTGAAGGGTGGGTGTATGTAACAACCCTAGTATAATATATGTTTAGGGAATTATTAAGTAAAATTTATTAGGTAATTATTTTTTCTAACATATTATTAATTAAACAAAGATTGGTATAATGATACTAATTAAATATTTATTAATTAATTAATGGTTACAATTTGATTAATTAATTGATTGATTAATTACATGTTACATTCATTGACATGGGTATTAAATTAATAGGGTTAATAAATTATATTGTTAAAGACTTACATACACAGGAAGGGATAAGACATTGAACATAAAGGGATAAGATATTAATTATAAAGGGATAAGATATTAATTATAAGGGGATAAGGTAATAAATGTGTAGGTAAGGAAGTAAATGAGGAAAGGGCGGTGAAGGAGGATATGAGGGGAGGAGGTTTACGAAGGAGGATCATGCTATGGGAAATTTTATTTTTGGGGGCTCTCTTGGATTTGAAGAGAGGAGAGTTGAGTTCTGTGGTTGGGAGGATTAGTACAGGGGGCACCAGTTTGCTGGGGGTTTTGGGCACAGGGGCCAGGATATCCATATGGTATCCTGGAGCTAGGTAGTTGTCCTAGTGGCAGGGTGGAAACTCAGTTTTGGGCAGAGTTGGTCCATGGATTCAAGCTGGGTAAGGCAGCAGCAGGAAGGTCAACAAGACAAGCAGAAAATGAAGGGTTAGCATCAGACCCATGTATTTTAATTTATGTATTTGTTTTATGAAATTTAAGGAATATGATGTGTTATGAGGATGTTCGTAAGCTAATATGTTTATATCAATAAATTTATATGTTCTGGTGATTAATCTATTTGTGCAATTGAAATGATTTATATCAAATTTTTATTTCAAGTCACTACAGGCATGAACATATGCTGACTAGGAAGGTGTGTTGGAATCTAGGTGGACTAATCATTTGTCGACATGTGGCAAGGATAAGACAATAAGAGGTTTCCATGTGGAAACCTCCCATTGGAAATTATGGTTAAGGTTATGTCAATTTATGTTGGGAGTCTCAAGGATCGAACTCACAACCTCCTAAAGTCTTACCAAATACTTTGTTATTATCGTGATACCACATTAGTGATTACCCATATATGTTGCAAGTTATATTTAACCTTGTAAAAAGGTTTATTCGACAGTAAAAAGGACTGAGTGCCTAATCACTCGACCCATACATTATCATATGACAACATTCAATGTAATATAACCATGGGTGATAACTCACGGGGGTATGCCATATATAGTATATGGTTATGACTATATAACCATATGAAAAACAAAAACCATGCCATAAAATATGACAAGGTTCATAGGATTTGATCCTGTGACCTGTCAAATAAATGCATCGACACTTAACCAATTTTTCTACGGGTGTAGGTTTGTTAGGAACCTACCTAACAATAAATTTATTGATTTCCTATTATTTTGAATGGGCATTAAGGGTTCGTTCCCTATTTAATGGGCGCACGAACCGAGGATGGGACACACACTCATTAATATGCAGAGTACGGTCTCAAAGGTTTTGGAAAGGGAAATAGTTCTTTGAGGTTACATCATAAAGAGTTTCAAGATCTGCCTTGATGAAATTTGAATAAATTTATATTCATTTTTCATTATTTTTTATAAGGAATCCAATGATGCACTATTTTTTTGGGTTTGAGTGACACATAAAAGGTCATTGTAGAGCACAACAATTTGAGAATTAATAAAGAGGTCTTTATTGGAAGTGGACCTAGAGATGTAGTCTAAATTGGGTGAACTCCGTTATCAAACCTCTGTATGTGATATTATCATTTTTTTCATTTGTTCTCAGTTATTTGCAAGTCATTTATAATTAAAGTGTATTTGGTTATATAAGTATTTCACATGTAAATTGAAAACAATCAAGTGATCATTATTATTTCGAAGATCAATTAGATGTTTATATGTATTTAAAAGATAATAAGAAGCTAAGTTTTTTTTCTGATCACCTCTTTTTCTCCCTCCCCCTCCCTCTCACACTCTTAAACACTCCCTATAATATTCCTTTGCTTATGAACAATTGAAATTTTAATTCTAGTTATTTATAATTGGTAAAGTTTGTTATGAGAAAATACTTAAGTTAAATTTACATCATCATAAACATTCATGATGAGAAATATTTTTTTAAATATTATTTTATTTAACTTGAGACAAATTTATGAGAGAATTCAGTTACAAAAGAATAATCCATTAATCCATGGGAGAGTGAAAAGAGATAAAAACCACTAGGGTAAATATTGTCTGGGAGGACAAGTCTAAACCTACTCCAAAAGATGTGGGAGGTGAGGGAAAAAGATATAAATAAGTTAAGCCAAGAATATTCCCTAGGGTTAGGGATGAGGCTAACTTGGAAAGAAAGACCTAGGCAAGATATTATTCCTACTTGGTAACATAAGAGGGAGAACACGTATAGAGGAGGCATGATGTTGTTGAGTACTTGTGCATGAATTGAACTTGATGGTTCTGAGAAAGAGTCAAGTTATGTTTTACATCTAAAGAGTTATTGAAATTTTCAGTCAATATGGATTAATGGATTAGTCTCGGGGGTGAAAATAGAAAGTAGTTTGGCTACTTTGGTCTATGGTTGGGAGGAACTAGATTCTCTCCTCAATTTTTCCCTAGTATTTTTAAAATATTATACTCAAATATGTTTCTTTACCTATATTTTAGTTACATTTCTATAACTAATGAATATTAATGGTTATAGTAGTATTTAGTTGTACATAAACACTAGTTGGGTATTATATTTTCCAAAATAGAAAATATTTATATCTGCAAAGATAAATATAGGAAAAATCATTTAATATTGTTTGTTTTAAACAAATGAAGAACAAACTCATAATGCTTATGATTGTCAAAACGACATCACTAAAGTTATAAACCTAACCTTGTTAATCAAAAAATAATCCAATGTATATCAAATAAAATTTATGGCGAGCATGATTATAAAAAATTGTACCTTCATCAAACTCACTAAGGAGGAGATGATGAATCTTTTAAAAGGGAATAACATAGATATTGTTAGCTTTGAAACAAAACCTCTACTATGCAGGAACAAAACTACAATGAACTATATTAACAATTTTATATGAATGAGTTTCGAGATATTTTACTATAAAACCCATGAGTTATAATAGACTTATGATGATGGTTGAATTAACCAAGACAAATTTGGTATGAATGTAGGTTAGCCACGCACTCTAGAATGAGAATATCCAAAGAAAATACATCTTTACCTCTATAATGAAGATGACATCTTGGTGAGATTCGACCGTAGATGTCAACCATTCCACTATCCCTATGTCTACTCATTGGATTTTATTGGGTAAGGGCTATACCCATAAGAATCAAGATATTTTATCTTTAATTTGTTTGGGTGGATATTGGTGGCCACCCACCTATTCCAATTGGCTCCTCTTGTTCATTTTTAGTCCAACATGTTCTTTTGTACTTCTTTGTAATTATGGGTTCTACACTTTTGGAGTTGTCTGAATCCCTACACATATTCCAGGTGGATATTGGTGGCCTCTCACCTAATCCAACTATATTATTTTGTATGTTTTCATGTCAACACATCTTGTTGTACTTCCAGGGTCATTTTGGAGCTCTAAACAGTGTTTTTTTGTCTTTCCACAGTCAAACTATAGAAAAAGTTAGATTTTGATGGTGTAATGTGTAGTTACCTAAAATACCTTTCCAATGGGCTATCACACAACTAAAACAGAGGTCGTAAGAAAATTTTACGACCCCAGGAAGTTGAGGTACCAACTTACCCATAAGGGCCCACATGACTTTTGGTGTTTCACCTCCTAGGGTTAGGATTTTGGATGTATAGCATTTTGGAATTCATGAGTATTATCAAAAAGGCCTTTAGAGCCTCATTGTAATCATTCTTCTCAGATGGATGTGCATAGAAGCCACATCTCTTCTCAGAGATAACTACCAGTATTTGAGAAAGTGTTTCAATTCTACAGTTTTAGAGTTTCAACCTATTTCATTTATTCAATAGATGATATTGTTCACTAGATATATGTGTTATTCTACATATCTCTGTGTTTATTGTATTCAGTGTGTTAATCAGTTCGTTCTGCTCCTAAACCCAGATCAGTGGTATCATAGCAGTATTCTCTTCATTTATTTTTCTTTATGCATGTCCCCGACAAGATCTATGTACAAAAGTTGGGACTCAAACCAATCTAGTCATTGCAACATTGGTCGAGCTGAGCCCGACAAAAAACCATAGGGGACGAAAATAAATATGATGGATAAGGATATCCTATTAAAATGTTGCTCGAGGAAGCTCTCACGCGACAAAGGAACAAAATGATGGAAAACCTTGCATAGATCCTTTGATGATTTCCCATATGAGAAGCATATTCATCAAGTGGCCATGCAACCCCGTTCAAGGTACATGTAAATTTTAATATTTCATTATTTGAAGGACTGATAGATGCATATCCTATAGATACATGGTTGAATCTTCTCAAAGGGTATTTTTCGTTCCATAATTTTTTCGATAGAGAAAATATTACTTTTGCACTCCTCAAGGTCGTCCCCCATGTTAAGGATTGGTGGGATAATTACTCTAAGTAAAGGTTTGTAGAGGAATCTAAAATGTTTATGGTGGCCCCTACATGGGATTCCTTCCAAGACGCCATTAAAGAGAAGTTCTACAATGTTGGAAGCTATGAGGACCAATACACCAGATGGACCACCCTGCATCAAGAAAGGGACTAGACAATACACGATTTCACCAATATTTTCCATACCCTATGCACCAAACTAGGTATAAAAGACTATAAGTGTCATCTAGTGCTCGAATACCATGGTTGTTTTCATAGATACATTAGAAAATAAATGGCATTTCTAGAAATCACCTCACTAGGCACGACTTATAGATACACTATCAAGATCGATCATAAATTTAAGTAGAAGAGGAGAGAGTTTGGATCAACAAATTCCTAACAGCCGAAGCAGGACAAAGGCAGCCCCAAACCACACAGGAAGGGACTGAGCTGATATGGTCACCCTCAAGACAACCATTCAAAGCCGTAACACAAGAAGGGAAATGAGAAGACGAAGAAGGACATCTGAAAATGGTGTGAGTACCATAAAATACCTTGGAACAACACTAAAGAATGTCACTCCAAGAAGTCAGTCGTGGTCGAGATGAAGGATTTTGAGTCATAGGTTGATTATAATTCCGAATCAAAACCTGAAGGAGGGAAGAGGATTATCAATGTTGAACCCAGTGCCACTATCACTACCACCAAAGTTTGTCCAAGTGAACCAGAAGAAACAGAGGAAGGGGAATTCATCTTTCACTCACAGATGTCAATAAAGGGATCTCTGCTTCATTTTATTGTCGATAGTGGTAGTCAGAAGAACCTGATTTTAGAATATTTTTTCAAGCATCTGGACCTGCCAATGACACTGCACTCACAGCCCTACACCATCGGCTAGCTTCGCAAAGGAAGAGATCTTTGTGTCAACCAAGAGTGTCGTCTTCCCTACGACATCAAGCCTTTCAAAGATGAGGTATTGTGTGATATTTCTCCCCTTGAATTTTGTGATGTTATTTTACGAAAACCATATTTGTGGAAGCATGATGTTGTGTATGAGTCTAGACCCCACAGTGTTATTATTACTTCAGGTGGACAATTGTACAGGATTCCATAGGTAGCGTTGCCTACCACTATTTCTTTAATATTTGCTAAGAAATGAAGTAATTTCATTTCATAGACCGAGAAGTTCATCTTCTTTGTTATCTATGATCACAGTAAGTAGAAGGTCATCACCACATCCATGACCTCTACACAGAGCCTCTCTTTGTAGAATAAGAAAGTATATGGGATCATGGAATAATATAAAGAGATATTCTCATCGCTCATCAGGGTATCGACACACTGCTAAGTCAAGCATCCAATTTATCTGACCCTCGGTGAACCTCTACGTAATGGACCAGTCTATCATCGATCGCTGATGAAAAATTATGAAATCAGGCATCAGATCGAAGATCTTCTTCAAAGGGGACACATCAGACATAGGTCCTCCCCTTGCATAAGCCTGATTGTACTGGTACAGAAGAAGGATGGGATTTGGCGACTCTACATTGGTTATAGAGCTGTAAACAAAATCATAGTCAGGAACCATTACTCAATTCCTAGGATTGATGACCTTCTTGACCAACTCAAGGGGGGAAAGTTCTTCAACAATATTGACCTAAAGTATGGCTACCACTAGTTTCCCATAAAACCAACTTATGTATGGAAGACAACCTTCAAATCTAAAGAAGGTCTATTTGAATGGTTGGTCATGCCCTTTGGCTTATCAAATGCACCAACCATTTTCATGAGGTTGAAGGATGATGTATTGAGACCCTTCAACAACTCTTTTGTGGTTATATATTTGGATGACATCCTCATCTTTAGAATAACTTGGGAGGAGCACATGCAACATATTAAGTCGGTTTTGAGCACTCTGCGACAACATAAACTATATTCCAACTTGAAAAAATACTCTTTTGGAATGAAAATGATCCAATACTTGGGATACATTGTTGATGAGCACAAGATACATGTTGATCCAGATAATATCCAATTCATTCGTGATCGGCCAGCCTCGACCACACTAATTGAGCTTCATAGCTTCTTCGGACTGGCCAAATTCTACTGATAGTTCATGTTGGGATTCTCCCATATTGCATGGGCCCTTAGCCAAGTGACCAAGGGTGGTGCCAGAGAAACACTCGAGTGGGGAAAGGAACAACAACAAAAATTTGATGATCTGAAGCACCACTTGTTCTCAACTCTAGTAATCTCCTTTCCCGAAATGCAACAATCATTCAAGATTGAGCCTGATGCATCTAAGTATGTTGTAGGCACAATTCTCACTCAACATAGTCATCCATTGGCATACCATTGTGAGACACTCTCAAATACTGTCCAGAAATATCCCACCTATGACAAGGAAATGTATTGCATTGCACAAGAATGTATTCAATGGAAACATTACATTCTAGGGAAGGAGAGGATCATCCACATTGATCACAAGCCTCTGCAATTCATACAAACACAGGGGAAATTGAAGAACGATCACCAACAAAAGTGGTCCACCTACTTGCAGTAGTTCCATATCAACATCGAGTATAATACATGGATATCAAATCGTGTCTCTGACTTCCTCATTCCACCTCCCATGGATTCACTGACCATTGTGATCCATTCCTGTGGACATGAGGCATCTGAGTGGCCCCAACTTTATCAGCAAGATCCAGACTTCACCACCACCTATTTTTACATTCAGAAAAAAACTATTACGCCATATGGGCCATTGCTGTGTTCCTACAAGTGAGCGTGCAATGTTGATTTGGGAATCCCACTACTGTCGGATGGAAATAAATTTTGGCATGGAGAAAACTATGGTCGTTCTTCAGAAACATTTTTATTGGACAAAACTACCACGGGATGTTATCAAGTATATCAAATCTTGTACTTATAGTTCCATTTCCAAGCTAGACATCACGAAGCAAGGCTTATACACCCTTCTTCCTACTCCCAAGAAATAGGATTTGGAGCTGTTAGAAATTGTGTATGCCTTGATATTATGGAGACACTACCTCATTTGATGAAAATTCAAACTAAAAATTGACCATTGTGGTTTACATCACATCTTTACACAAAGCGACTTGAAATCACGACACAGACATTTGTCGGAATTGCTTAGCGAGTATGATTTCAAGATTACTTACATAAAATGAACAATGAACAGAGTGGCTGATGCATTGAGTCAGAGACAATGTATATTTCCAGTGATGCCTCTTCAGACGAATCTATGTGAAAATATTCTAACTTTACAGTGCGACAATGATTGGTACAAAGAGGTCAAGGATTTTATCGGAAAAAACAAAATGATGGTACCAATATTTGAGGGATTTACTGTGGACAACAATGGATTATTGAGATTTAAAAATCAAATTTAGGTACTTTCCAATGATGAGTTGAGGAGTTTTATCCTAAAAGAAGCTCATAGAGAAGTGTACATGGCTCACCTATGAGTCACAAAGATGAGGGAAAACCTTACACCCTTATTCTTTTGGAAAGGAATGAAGGCATACATATTCAACTACATGGAAATATGTCTAGAATGTCAGTAGGTGAAGGCTGAAAACAAATATCCGACAAGTTTACTACAGCCACACGCTATTCCAAAATTGAAATGGGAGGTCATTTCGATGGATTTCATTGTTGGATTGCCACTAACGAAAAGGAGACACAACTCGATTTTCGTAGTAGTCGACACTCTGACAAAGAGTGAATAGTTATTTTTGTGCATACGATGTATCAGGCTCCTGACATAGATAGAATTTTCATTAGTGAGATTGTGAGGCTGCATGGCATTCCTAAAAGGATTATATCTGATCGAGGATCAGTGTTTACATGATAATTTTGGACTAGTTTCCAAGAGGCCTTGGGAACCCAACTTAACTTTAATGCTACATATCACCCGGAGACAGACGAGAAAACCGAAATAACAAACCAAATATTGGAGGATATGTTTCGTATGTACATAATGGACCAACATAATCATTGGGAAGATTTCTTGCCACTATTAGAGTTTGCATACAACAACAATTATCAAAGCACCATTAAGATGGAGCCATTCGAGTTTCTTTACGGGTGACCATGTCAAATGACTTTAAGTTGGGATCGGCTTCAGGATAGGGTCCTGCTGAGGCCAGAAGAGATCCAATAAATGGAATATCAAATGAAAAGAATAATACAAAGGATCAAGGAGGCGTAGGATTGACATAAGTGTTTTGTCGATGCACATTGTGTCGATCATAGTTATGAAGTTGGTGATCAAGTCTTCTTGTGGGTGAAACCATATAATAGTTCGATCAAGTTTGTAAAGGGTGATAAAATATCTCCTATGTTTGTGGGACCTTTAAAGGTTTTGGAAAGGAAAGGGATTGTGGCCTATCGACTAGCCTTGCCTGAATATTTGAGGTGTATGCATGATGTTTTTCACTTATTGTTTTTGAGACATTATGTTAGTGATCCTACACATGTGATTGACATGAGTTCCTTGTAGGTATCGGATGAGGGTGTGCTCAAGGTGGAGCCAATCCACGTCCTGTACCATCGCATTCGAAAGCTATGACTTCGAACAGTAGATCAGGTCAAGGTCCAGTCGGAAAACTATAGTCCGCACTGAGCGACCTGGGAGGACGCATATGATATGCGTCAACAATTTCCATTTTTGTTTGATACCTAGACATATTGATATTTTTAGATACTTTATTTCATCACTTATTTATTGTGAAACTTCAGGATGAATTTTAAACCAAGGGGGGTTTAGGTAACATCCCTCTCTTGTGCGCGCTAAGCGGACTTATTCTTTGAGGACACTTCCATGTAAGTGATCCAGTTCATTATATGATTGGTTGTTTTGATTATGATTATGGGATGTTGTGGATCTGATGATATGTTATTTTTTCTATATTTATATCGATAGGTTCTATTGATTGGTTTCTCCTGAGTGTTCAAGACCTTAGATGTTAGAGGATGTCGATGGCATTGTAGAAAAGTCGATACAAATTAATGTATTCTTGCGATTCTCCTGATCTAACAAGTTCTGCTATTGTTAAATACAGAATCGCTTCTACTATTACTTTTGCGGAAGCAATTTAAACCACGATCACAACCACAATGCACAAAGTGAAATATCAATAACACACAACACAGAAGTTTTACCGGGAAAGCGTAAAGCTAAAAACCCCACTTTCATATATTATGTATATCACGAATCATGAAACAATATCGTACAAAACTCTAATCCAAGATCTCTCAGTACAATACAATCGTCTCACACTGTCATACACAAATTATCAAATACATGCGTCAATTTCTGTGTCCCGACAGCCTGCCTCCTCTGCACAATCTTTGCAATCCGAATTCTCACAATGAATCGAATGAATCGTTTGCACATGCTCATAAGCATATCCACTGCATGTGTGAACAAATCACAACTGATAGCCAAACTGTCCCTTTCACCTATTATCTCAACTGGTGTCCATTGGAATGACATGCATGTAGTTAACCGTGGTAAGTCTTCAGTTGCATGCGAGTTAATTGATTGTGAAATAATGAATAATTAATTCATTGAACTCACACTAACACAACTAAGCTTAACTCACTTAACTACACTTATAATTCTGTTACAATTCCAAATCACTCAGTTATGAATGAGATAATAGATTAATATTTATTGTCTAATTTAATTAAGGGAAAACTAAATTAGACACA
>ML788895.1:84499-132878 GCA_009831015.1 Picea engelmannii
GCCTAAACTCCTCTTGCACCAGATCCGACCATAGTCATTCCCAATCTAGTAATTTTTCCCTTCCATTGATAGAGTCTTGATAACTGTGCCAACTCTTAGGAATCCCTAGGAGTGCCAAGCTCACCAAATCATCAGCAGCGACTATTATTCCCACACTTCCAAGCTCATCTCGACATTGGACAAACTTTGTGAGATATTTTGGAATGGTGTCGCTTTTCTCCATCTTAATCTTCCTGAGTTTATCTTTGAGCACCAATTTCCTATGGTCGCTGCTATTTTGGAACAGATCTGTCAAAACCTTCCACATTGCATATGGTGTGGTTTTCCCATGGAGACTTGAGACAATGTGGTCTCGTACTCCCTCCAACAGAATCCTCCTCGCCTTTGTTACTTTCTTTTGCCATGAATCAAGATTTGTAGTGTCTCTCGCATTTGGCTTAGGAACATCTGCGTCAATGTAACCCTTCAAGCCATTGTCTTCGAGCACTACCTCCATCCTGTCCTTCCAAGCAATGTCGTTAGAGCTTCCCTCGAGTGCATACTCCAACCTCAAGACATTGAAAGACATTTAGATCTTGAATCAAGTGTCGCACCAAGAAAAGCTTGCAAATTTGAATATTATTCAACCCAAAACTCAACCCCTTCACTTTCCCCTTGCCCTGGGAGGTTCGCACCCTACCTGAGAGCAACCTGAGGGGAGTTCGCACCCTACATGTGTATAGCCTGCGAACTTGCCTGTTCTGTTCGCACCCTGCTAGTGTATTCACCTGCGAGAATGCCCTAGAGGTTTGCACCCTGCTAGTGTATTCACCTGTGAGAATGCCCTGGACTGTTCGCACCCTGCTAGTGTATTTTCCTGTGAGAATTCCAATGATGTTCGCACCCTGCCTTTGTCTAGGGTGCGAAAAATTCTATTCTTGAAAACACTGCAGTTTTCAGTACTATGAGTTCACACCCTGGTAGAGACGGGACCTGCGAGAATGCAATTATGTTCACAACTCACTTCCATGACTCCGTGGCCTTCGTGGCTCTGATACCATGTAGAAATTTCGATACAAATTAATGTATTCTTGCGATTCTCCTGATCTAACAAGTTCTTCTATTGTTAAATATAGAATCGCTTCTACTATTACTTTTGCGGAAGCAATTTAAAGCACGATCACAACCATAAGCACAGAGTGAAATATCAATAACACATAACACAATAAGTTTTACCGGGAAAGCATAAAGCTAAAAACCCCACTATCATATATTATGTATATCATGAATCATGAAACAATATCATACAAAACTCTAATCCAAGAGCTCTTAGTACAATACAATTGTCTCACACTGTCATACACAAATTAGCAAATACATGCGCCAACCGTGTCCAGACAGCCTGCCTCCTCTGCACAAACTCTCACAATCTGAATTTTCACAATGAATCGAATGAATCGTTTGCACATGCTCATAAGCATATCCACTGCATGTGTGAACAAATCAAAACTGATAGCCAAACTACCCCTTTCACCTGTTATCTCAACTGGTGTCCATTGGAATGACATGCATGTAGTTAACCATCGCAAGTCTTCAGTTGCATGCGAGTTAACTGATTGTGAATTAATGAATAATTAATTCACTGAACTCACACTAACACAACTAATCTTAACTCACTTAACTACACTTATAATTCTGTTACAATTCCAAATCACTCAGTTATGAATGAGATAATAGATTAATATTTATTGTCTAATTTAATTAAGGGAAAACTAAATTAGACACATGTTTCTTGTTGACTTTTCAACAAGCATCGATGAATCTCCTTGGACTCTGGACCGAGTCAGTCAGTGGACTATTATGGTTTGAATGTTGTTGATATTACATATTTTTCATATGATTATATATTATGATGTTGATTGTTATAGCTGACATGTTTTGTTGATGGATGCAGGATGACGATAGCTTGTCGAACAGACTCACATTTGGAGTAAATGGGTCACACACGAAAATGAGAGATATTGAGGGAGAGGTGTGACAGCAGCCCTACGAAAACCTACTAGAACTCTTGTCGTGGCTTGAAATGTAGCTTAACAATTACCTAGTTCGATAAGACCCACGATGTCATGAGGGCAGACTATGACAATTTCTCACGATGATTCTAAGGGGTGCACAATAAGGCAAGGTCCTTATTCCTTAGAGGCCCTTAGTCTCCCACAAGGTCACTTGACAGAGTATTGACTCCAGGGGTTCGACGTCTACCAAATTCAGTTAAGAGGTGAGTGACACCCTTGGAGAACGTAGTGTGTCTTGAAAAGCACATCGCGTAAATAAAACCAGAATGCAGGCGAGTGGCACCCTTGGAGCACATAGTGCATCCTGAATGGCACATCACAATTTTAACTATGGTAATTTAATAAACCTAATACCTGGAAAATTATGCCTCCTTATGACCTAGTCGACCTTAAAATGAATGATGGTATGAGTGAAGTTTAATAACAATTTTTTCCCTTAAGAACTATCGCCAAGACTAGTGAATTTAAAACCTAGATCTTAGTAAAATATGTGAAAAAAAGAAGCTAAATGGACATGTAACAAGAAGGGGGTAAATAAAATTCAAGCATTAATAATTAAAGTAAAATTTTTAATGAAGGTTTAATTATTAAAATGGGTAAATGGTTGTTTTTGTCTAAACTTTCTAATTATGAACTTAGTTAAAAAGGGGAAACTTAAAAAAAAAAGGGGAATGTCTAACTTAGGGAATCTAGCCTTCGGAACTTTATGTTTTTTAAATCAACTAGGATTTAAGTAAGGCATAAGTCATTTAAGAAATGTAAGGGAATAAAGGGACACTGAGGAGTGTTTTTAGGAACTCTTTTAGATGGGTGAGGGAAATAGGAAAATTTAATTAAATAATAAAATTGATTTTTTGGTGCAACTAAAGGATCAGATGACATGTGTATGGGGGAGGTTTTTCCTAATTAAATTTAATAAAAATAATCTAATGAGGGTTTGGGAAACTAATTGCGAGAAAACTCTATAAAAAGGATGGTGGAGGAGGAGTATGATCATGTCTGGTTTTCTTAAGGTTACGTTGTTGGAATTTATCTTGACTGAAATTCTCTTGTGGGAGTTTGGATACCCAAATCGGATAATGAGTGGTACCTCAACCTTGTGAGGCGATCTGGGAGCTATCATTCTCTAGTACTGTGTGCGTGGCCCCTTTGTAGCTCAGCGGGCTCAGGAGGAAGAATATTACCCCTAGTGTTGACTGGGAGGTACCGGTGAGGTCTCATCGGTTGGCAAGTGAGAACTGGATGGACCGCGCACATGACAATGACTACGGAGAATTCACATCTGACTACAGTATGCATGTGTATATTCGGTATTGAACAATAGTTTAATTCCCTGTATATGCATCTCTCTAATGTCGAAATCACGCATGCGTAAATTTTGTTAAAAATTTAGTTAATTTTCTGTATATGATTATTTATCATGGCAAATGTACGCATGTGTAAATTGATTGAAATGTAGTTAAATTATGTTTATGTGCCTTCTTGGTTTGCTAGTATTTAGATTCATTTGGGTGCATTAGATACTTGCATTTGTTGATTTTCTAGTTAAATCGATGTAGTATTGTAATCGATCTGTAAATGTTCTTAAAATGACGTGCGGTTCTCTTTGATTAATAGTATATTCTGTCAATAATATGGATTTTGATTTCTTGTTAAAACTTATAGCTGTGATCCTGGACTAATCTATTGAAGTTTCCTTAATAACAAGATCATTATTTTTTTCCATTATCTATGGTAATATGAGTAAATAATTCTAGAACGATGTAATACAATAGAATTGTATGCATAGTTTGGATGCATTATGTGTTGTATATTTGATTATGTTGAGTATTAAGGAATGTCATACTGTAATAGCAATTGTGGTTTTAATTTTTTGGGGGGATCTAATTACTGTTGCGCAGCCCCCGGTGCCTTGTAGTTTTTATTGCTCTAATTTTTTTCCTTTTTCTCAAATGCATCAAGTTTCTCCCTTGCGAACTTCTTTTCCCATGGCCTCATGTATTCTCCCTTAGATCCCTATGCTTGGGTGGTTGTCTGGATACACTGGACACTGAGAGGACCATGCTTGACTTGGATGCTCATCTTGAATTTATGCAGGATTGAACCCAGGACCCAACTTTGTTGTCGTTTTTATAAACTTGTTGTATGGCGATTCATGTATGGGACTGAGTATCATTTTATCCCTGGAAGTATTTCTTTATTTCTGCGATTTCTGCGATTTCTTTTTAATTTCTGCGATTTCTGCGATTTCTGGGATTTCTGCGATTTCTTTTTAATTTCTGCGATTTCTTTGGAAAAAAATTAATATTTCTAATTCTCAAATTAGATATTTAAACATTCTTTTGCTTCGTGAATTCCAACTTACTGACAGTTGGCGATGTAATATTCTAATCCCGAGATTCTTGGTTAAATATGCCCAAATTTTTATTTAACTAGGTTGATGATTTTAAGGCCACTGCCATGGTACCTCCATCCAATATTTTGTAGAGTCTAAGTCATGACTGTCTGAGTACTTTCCATAATTTTATGACGAGGTCAATATTTTCAATACCACTCCTGATATCATTGTTCAATCCTTGCATAGATTAAGCTACGCGGCCGAGAATTAGTAATTATGTGTAAAACCTGTTGATAATTAATTGATATGATATTGAAAAATAGTTTATTATATTAACAAGTAATCCTAATTAAAATTTTAATTTAAAACGTATAGGTTGGGAGTAAAAAAAGTTTTGTTAATGTCATTCGAGGGAATTAGTATTAATTTATTTGAATGTTATGATATAACAATTTTTAAAAAGTGTTGATTCAATGATGGTCGTGATCTTTATGATATTATATATAATGGGTTGATTGTTAATTTATCTAAACATTTGTTAAAGCAATTTTTGTGTTTTCTCGAGAAATAGTGCATACATATTTCACCTTGCATGACATTGAATAAGGGTGTCCGATGCTTGGCCCCCTTCTTTTTACTCCTTGCAATTTAAGAGTTGATTTCTTTGTGGGACTTTAGAACCCAAAAAGAAAAAAAATTTAGATGAGTTACTGGAATAATAACCCTTGAATGGAAAGTATTTGTTGCCTAAATATGGTTATATGCTTTTAATTGAATATGGTGAATGGTTACTTATGTTGTGATTTAGTCCTTATGATGATAAATTGCTAATGATTTACATCTAGTCGTTGTGCCAATTCAATTGTATTGATTATAGTCACCATGTATCTATTTTTTTTTCTTGATTGTTTAGAGAGCCTTCGTCTAACGACGTCGTATAATGTATGTCAATGCAAGATGGATTTTAGGCATGTAGGATTTATGTTTGGTTGAAGGTTTAGAATTATTTTGGTTGTGTGTAAGTCCCTAGCACCTTGTCGTAATGTGGCAACGTGATACCTTATGATTGGTTCACTGCGCGTGTTGATCGATAACCGCATATGAAACCTGGCTTAGGATCATGCACCTCCCGATGTGGATGATGCTTTTTTTGTGATTAAGGTTGTGCTTGTTTTTTAACATTTAATGTTATTGTATCTCGCTCATCGGGAAGGTTCTAGCTACTTGCGTCGTTGACACTATTGTGTTTAGATTGATTGATGTTGCTTTAAGCTTAGTAGGTGTGGTCTTTCTTGTGTTGGGCATGATGTAGACACGTCCTTGTTCCTCATAGCAGTCACCAACCTTGACACTTTAAATGGTCAAAATCGATGGGAACTAGGGCTTGAGAATTTCTTATGTGTCCTAGAGGTCCTAACCTTGTAGGATAGGATGGGCGGGTAGTCATCTTTGTTTTCATTTGATTGATTGTCATAAGTTTCATCCATCTACTTGATGTGATATTATGCTAGGTCATGATGATTGTTTGTTTCCTGAATTGTTTGTGTTGTTTTCATCATCGAGTTGCGATGATTTATTGTATTGTCATTATTACCTTCCTACATAAATAAAAAATAAAAAAAAATGTGTCGTTATGCTTGCTTGTTGTCATAACGATGAGGATCATTACATTAAAATCCTATAAAGTATATGAAATTGTGTATACAAGATGATTGGTAAAGAAAGGGCCTCAACACTTTTCACACTATGTTAATTAAATATTAATAACAAGGATATAGCATGTGAAATGTATATTTTTGCTTGAAATAAATAAATAAATAAAACTCTATTAAAATGGACAATTTAGTCAAATCTACAATTTGTCTTTAATTTTTTTTTTTTTATCAATATGGACAACGTAGTCGAATGTAAGATTATGTTGAAGTTAGATCATTATGTTAAAATGAAATAAATTAAAAACACTTTCATTTGTTTACACTCAACTCCAAAACACACTTTAAGTGTGGTAATAAGTTTAAATTGTAGAATTTTCTACTTAATTACATTATTTATCTAATAAAAATAATATCATGAGCTGAGAGAGATTAACCCTAAGACGATATTAAAACTTCATTTTTTATATACACTAATTAGAATTCAACTCTAAATTTTTAAATCTTATCAACAATATTTAAAATAGAACTCTAGTTTTTAATCCTAAAAATTGACGTTAATTTAATCCATAAGAAGGCCTTTCAATATTAGGAAAAAAATATCTTGACAATGACTTTCCATACAAATCAAGTTGGTTCTTTTGGGAGAAAGATCATGTTAGAAAAATAATTCCATGTTTGAACTTCAACACTGTAGGTAGGTTTTACCCTAGCTCTTGTTGAGTCATTCCATTCACCGCATAAAATATCAGAAGGCATTGGCCCAAAAGGTTGGGAACCCATGAACATGATGGGAGAGAGGAGCTCTTGGGTTCCTAGTGTTAGAGCATAGATTTGAAATTATTAATGGAGGAGGTATGGGAGGGATAATATGTAGGGTTCCTAGTGTGTGAGTGCATATTCTCGACATTATTCAAATAATGAATGTAGGAGCCATCAGAGGGAGAAGATTTGGGGTTCCTAGTGTGTGAGCACATCTCCTCTTGGATGATAAACTACCTCCATGCCATCTGATATCAGTTCCTTGTAATGTATCCACTTGTGGATTACTTGTTCCAATAGAACCAGATCCAGTGCTTCACATCTAAAAGAAACTTGTGACATATGTTGTATCTTAGTATATGTGTATGCCTAATTTAGTATTATGTTGGTGCCTCTTTTAATGGATTTCGTATAGATTCTACATACATAGATCAACTTCTTTAGATCGATTGACCTAGGCCCTCTTATTATAATCTCCCTTATTTAAGGTTGTGTGTTCCACATGGAAATCAAAGAAACTATTTGGTGTGAGCTTTCCAGATGATTCTTTATCTTACCTAGGGTTTCCTTACATCCTAGGGTTTAAAGGATGTGCGATCTTAGAGAAATAAATTGTTTCCTCTCCCTCCTCTAGGGCCCATGGGTGATAACTTTGTTGATTATTCAAAGGATACTTTGGGTGATAAGAAGATATGGGTAGAAACAAAGGAAATCTATGTCATGGCCCTTGAACCCCTCTTACTCATTCCTCTAGTTTCCAAATATGACGAGGGCATAGATGCCAACAAGGACCTTTTGGATATGACACCGGGGATAAGATTTGATTTTTATCACCTTGACTTCACCTCCCATACTCTTTTATCAATGATGATAACTACCTCATATTATTCTAGATATCAAAGGATGGACAAGGAAACACCATGCATAGCTATAGTGGGATGCATGCCAGTCATTGGAGATGTTAGGTTCACTAAGAAAGAAGGGAATTTAATACCACCTCAATCAAATGATCCCATTAAAGATTCCACAAAAGCTGAAATCCCTCTTAATTTTATGGAAGGAGGGTTTGGTTTGAGGTACAATGAAGAAGGAACTCATGTCTATTAGGGGTATGTTTTCATTGGGGAAAACCTAATGGATGATTGTTATAGTCCAAAAATGCCTTGCCTATGCATACATGACATCGATCTTTCCACTTACATATTTTGCCAAAATATTGGTGAGGCTTCCTCTTTAAAAACCCTTTTTTGGAGAGTATGCACACCCTGTTGAACTAATTTCCCATGTACACACGTGAGTTGCATGCTAGTTAGCCTGCATTTACCTCCAAAAAGTTGTTAAAAATATAAAATTGCAAGGAATTCAGTGGAGTTTACATGATATAGAGGGTTTCCCAACCATTTTACCCATTGTGTCCTGTCCCCAAACCGAATAACCATATTTTTATCATATAAAAAGAGGTCTTGGGGTCTCATTTGAAAGGACAAGCAAAAGAATAAGAAAACCATGGAAAAATTCCTTCCCCTTCTTAGCCCAAGTTTTGCATCATATTATGATTTTTTGCCTCAAAATTCCCCTCCATCCCTTTCTCCTTATACAACCCTTTCTCCTTTCACAAATGATAAGTTGGTTGTGAGAGGCTTGCATGGTATTGATGCACTTGGAGCCACGATAGAGGATCCCATACCTAGTCCACAGAGTGATTTCCAACAGAGGTTGTAATATTTTTGATCTTAATATTGAATAAAAGAGTTCATTCATGTACCAAAACATTATGTCTAAATGCTTTTATTGATTTATTCATTTAGGTCTTGTTGGCACTTGACCAAGTTTTGGGAGACACTTGGTCATGTTTAACCATTTTCGGGACTTCGACAACCTATCGAAGATGGAGCGCCAGATAAAGTGGATATTGCAGAATCTCCACCCACTTTTGGGTCACTTTTGGGTTTTTGGGATAATGTAATGGGAATGGGATGTCAGAGCATGGGTTTTTCCCATGTGTAGGCCTATTTTGTATGTATAAATAAGTAATATAGATGATGTAAGAAGTAGTACATCTATGTGATGGTAAATATTGTTATGTGCAAGTAATCTATGTGATTGAGTAGGCTTTACACACACTGTTGAACTTGCAGTGCTAAGTGCATGTCATTGTAGGGAGTTGGAGAAGGCTTTGTGCTGTAACGTAAGGAAGAAGGATATAGCGAGCTTCATAGGTATTCATCCTATGTGCAAGAGGTTTTTGGTGTCTCTGTGTTGTAACTGATTGAAGACGCTAATAAAGAAGAAGAGTTGGTGGACGTATCCCCAGGGTGGGGGTGAACCACGTAAATCTGTGTTATGCTTTGTGCTTCGACTTGATGTGTTTATACCTTCTTTTTCTAAGTGATTTTATATATTTAGATAGATCTACTTATGCTTTGTGCTTCTTAGAGGTGTGTGAATGTTATATCTGACATGTATGAAGGTGCTTAGTGTTGATTTACCAGATCTGATCTGCTTTACTGTTGCTAAGTGATGAAATACCTTAGATCTAAGTAAATGTTGTGATGCTCTATGCTATTTGTGAAGTATAATAAGGATTGAATATTGATGAATGATCGATGATAATTTCTCTGTAAGTGATATAATCACATATCTGTGTCCCAGCTAAGGTTGCAAACACCTGAGTTTTGCAACCACCCCTGCCTCTACCTCGGGTGAGACTTCATCTACTTCGCAGGTGTTGCCGAAAGGGCCAGTAGTTAGGGATTTGTTGGTGCACCCTCAAGTGTTGAACCCCGTGTCTGCCTCTATGCCAAAAAATGGTTCCGTTTTTGGGACCTAAAACTGTGATTGCTGGGAACTGAGAAAGAGGAAGCTCTATGCAAAGATTCATCCTAAAACTATGAAAGCTCTATCGATAGAGTTGTGCCCTAGTGTGCATTATTCTAATTTATATGTAAAGCTTTGTACTAAATAAGTAAGGTTATATCTAAGAGAAAGAATCCCGATATGAAGAAAGAAGGCCATATCTGAAAGAAAGGAGGACGAATCTATAGAAAAGAAGCAAGATCTGAAAGCTTTGTGCTCCAAGAAAGGTAAAAGCGAGAAGTTCTGATTGAAAAAGGTAATATCTGTAAGATTTGTGCTCTGTTAAAGGTAGGAATAGTTAAAAGTTCTTAGATCTGAAATATTTGTGCCCTAAAGAAGTAAGATAAGTGGAATTTTTTGTTTCTAAAGTATGGATCTAGGTATGTTTAATAGAGTCTTTCCTAGTTGGAAAACTAGACCATTGATATATGAAAGAAGGTTTGATATGAGTAGATCTAATAAGAATAGTGATAGATATGTTATAACTATGCATAGAAAGAATGTTTGGACTAACAAATGTATGCAGGATCCTAGAAAGAAATTGTTGCAGGTTAGCTACCATGATCCTAGTGCACAATACAAAAGAGGTTGGGGATCATTTAAAAGAAAGAGAGGATTGACCCTCTATTACAGTTGCATAAGACCAAGACATCTTGCTAAGGAATCCCCTAGATGAATACCTAGTTGTGTTTGTTGCAAAGACATGGACCATGAAGTGGTGGATTGCCCTAGAATGATCGCTAAGCTTAAAGGAATGAATCTAAATCAAGGAAACCCTGAGGCAGATCTAGAAAATACATAACCCCAACAAGAATCAGAGAAGGTATTGATAAAAGTAAAAGAGACCCTGAATGACCACCAACATATAAGCTTATCAAATATCTTCAAAGAGAAGGAGTGCATCGAATCAAGAATAGGGGACTTCGACATTGACTGTGTCCTAGATGAAGAAACACAAATGAATATTATGCTAGAAAGAACCTAGGAAGCTATAGGAAGGCCTTATATGATCCCTTCTGTAGGAGGAATAAGTTTATTCAAAGGAAAGATAGTAAAACTATGTGGAAGGCTCGCCCGGATACCTATGACTTTCAATGGAGATTCGTTAGAAGAGGACTTGGAGATTATTAAATTTGTTGAAGACAGAGCCTTGTTTACCATTAATAGGAAAACCTTGGATTGGTAGAGATCAAGCCAAATGAAAGGAGGAAGAAGAATTTTTGGAACAGAAGAAGAAAGAGTTAAAATACTTTATGACCAGAAGGATCGTGCACTTGATCAAGGAACAGAAGAGTAGATCACAAATATTTAATACTAGCAACTCAGATGTCGAGGCTAAGAGAACACTAGAAAATCCCCAGAAGATTGAATTACCTGTCCCCGACAAGGAAGAAGTATTACATAGGAACCCTAGGAAAAAATCTCAGTAGTGCGAAGTAACTAAGACCAAAGAAGAAAAGACTCATAATGATAAAATCATTACCAAGACGAAGCTCACTGGAAAGAAGGCTAGAAAGTTAAGAAAGAAAAAGGATAAAATTGAAAGGTTACAGGAGGTTCTAGAAGATACCTCACAGAAAGAAAAATTACAGAATTGGAACTTCACGGAGATATCAAAACATCGAGATAGAGTACTTCTCCATGACGAAGAAATATAGCCATTGGGACCGATATATCTATTTGAATTCTGCCCCGAATGAGAAGAAAAGAAATAAAGAGGCATCATCAAACCGTTGGGCCGCACCATAACATATCGAACAGGAGTTAATGGAGGGTCATGACTGTTGTGAGCCAACCGTTATCGACTAAACTATTTAGCTTGTCATGCCATGCATGAAGAAATGTTTTTCCAAATCGAGACTTTGAGCTCACAACCTTGATTAATATTGTCCAGTGATCATTACGCTCTTTCTTTCCATATTATTGGCGTGTCTACATTACTTTGTAAACCCGATATTATTAACCCCAAGCACATATGTCCAAAGCAATTAGCACACTTGAAGAATCTACAAAGGAAGTACTCATTGATCTCAGGACCGAGAAAGTCATGTCAGAAACAAGGATGACTATAGGTGTGCAAGCATCATCAACAGGAGGAGTCCAATCTTCTCCATCGACTACTTGTGGAGTAGGAACTTCCAGAATCGCTACAGAGATGAGAATGAAGCATAGAGACGATATCATGAATGCAAAGTTGATTCTGAGAATCTTACTTGTGTATATACCTCCTCTGAGCAGCGTAGTGAACAAAGATAGTGTGCACAAGGATTTTGAGTATCCTTTGGTCACTACGTACCTCCCAAAAAGGAAACACGCAATTCACATAGACCAGGATAAGATAGCAGCATTGAAGTTTAGTGACTTCAACCTTGGAGACCGTAAAGCTTACAGTATGCTCGCCCCAGATAAGTATCTGACCAAGATGAAAGGAAAGAATTCAAAGATTATCCCCCAACCTTGGACCCATAACCTCGCGCAGTCTACCCTACTTAATGTTATGAAGATCCCTCACTTCGGACGACATCAAGAAGTGAATGCATGTGTTAAGATGTTGTTATCCTGTTACCATGGAGGATATTTATGGCTGCACCAACGTATCATAGTGGATCCGACCTTGATCCTTCAGATCACCAAGCTTAGCCTGTAGGGCCCCGACCCACAAGATTTTTACCCCGGAAAGACCACGGATCGCACTCTTTCATAGAAGATAAAGGATATGTATGGTGATGTTGAGAAAGGAATGTGAGGCTACAAGGTAGCCTCTATCCAGAATGGAACAATGCACCTAGCCTATCAACTAATTGCTGGGAAATTAGTTCGTAAGAACCGACCCACCCAAGTAAACAGATTCGTAGTAGACCTAGCCAGGAAGTGCACAGAGAGTGTACGAATGAATTGGGCATAGTACCTGGTAAATCAGCTAGAGATTGATTGCAGGGAAGCCCAGGGCCAAGGGTATGAGTTCCATTTCAGTTGGCTTCTCATACTGATCACATTCATTGCATGGGAGATTCCAGAAGGTGCGAGCTTCCCGGACATCAAACCATTTGAACTGTTGGCTGTGAAGTTCAGTACCCTATGGTATTCGAATGATATGAATAAACAATGGAAGTCAAATGTCATGTTTCATTCACATTATAATCAGTTGAAAGTAGCTATCTAGGCTACACTGTGCATCACTCCGAATACACTCTACAGGTTTTGGCCCCTGATGAAGTTCAGCGAAGACAAACACTTTCTATACATCACAGTGTGCACTAACGAGCATAAGCAAGAGTTACAGTCCTATTATAAATTGACAGAAGAATATCTCAAGGATATCACAAAGGAATGGTCGGCGGAACCCCTTGTTCCAGCTGACCCTGTGGAGATATCCGATGTCAACAGTCCAAAAATTGCACAGGATATACCCAGACCTAGCATGCGATAGAAGATCAGCGAAGTGCAAGACTTAAGCAGTGCCTCGATGAAGACTGCTTCCATCACACCAGAGAAAAAGGGTGATGGAGAAGAGTTAGAAGAAGTCGAACATAAGCGTAGAGACAAAGCGAAGATATTGACTAAGAGGAAGGGTTCACCTTATAAACCTTCTTCCCAGAAGAAGTCCAAATATTTTGTGACTAAGCTACAGACCACACTGAACCCAAACGACTTCAACTTCATTGTCACAGCTCTGAATGATGTTGCGGTGGAGATAGTAGAGAAGCAAGAGACTAAATAAGAGGTGATGTATAGTCATATCAATATAGATCTCCAAGGAGTGCAGCAGGCACTTTAGTCGAGGTGCATAGTCTCCACTGCACCCTTATCAGTAGGAACACCAGAAGAAGGAGATGAACCAGCTCAACTCTAGCAAATAACAAATTCAGTCGAGGCTCGACTTCTAAAAGAACAATATGAAGTAGATCAAGCCATCTAGTCTTTGACAAAATTACAGGGAGTACTTGTAGAACAACACAACACTGTAGAACAAGAAAAGAGTGCACTCCAAGAAAAATGGAATGATGAGAAAGAACAACTAAAACAAGGAAAGGAACAATTGTTGGCAGAGAAACTGAAGGTAAACGAAGGGATCAACAAAGAACTTCTCTCTGTGATAGTCATTGAGGTACGTACCAAAGAAAGAATCCCACAGTAGGTGGCACAACTCAAATACGTGATCCATAAGCTACAACAACACATCGCAGATCTAGAGCTCCGCATTGTATGCGAAACTCCACAGGAGGTAGGAGACCAAAGGGAAGAAACTACCCACAGTGCATTTGGAAGATTAAAATCCCTTTCCTTGGAATGCAAGCAACTGAGATCTAGGAGCACTCAAACGTATGAAAACCTCACAAAGAATCCAGAGTTACAGCCATTAGAGTCACAGCTCCAGGAAGAAAAGAAACACGCAGATACGCTACAAGCACAACTGAAGGCCTTAACACCAATTGAAAGAATGAATAGGTTTCAAGAACAATGCACAACCCAGCAACAGATCCACACAATTCAAAGTAAAGTGATGGAAGTCTCTCAACGACTTCAACCAGTGCAAGAGAAGGCATGCCAACTGTTCACCAAATTTGAAAGCGAAGGAGCCAAGATAGAATAGGTTTTCATCACCACAGAATAGGGCTAGTGAACGACGCAATGATTATAGAGTTCACTGAGTAAGAAGTTGTATCACAACTGTAGGTCGAAGCAGATCGAGCCAAGCTCAAGGAATTCAAGGCAGAATTGATCAGACCAGAGTGACTTGGGATGAGTCACAAGTGAGTGTTGGGGGCTTGTTGGCCCTTGACCATGTTTTGGGAGACACTTGGTCATGTTTAACCATTTTCGGGACTTTGACAGACTATCGAAGATGGAGCTCCAAACGAAGCAGAGATTGCAGAATCTTGACCCTCTTTTGGGTCACTTTTGGGTTTTGGGGATAATGTAACGAGAATGGGATGTCGACCCATAGTGTAGGCCTATTTTGTATGTATAAATAAGTAATCTAGGCGATGTAAGAAGTAGTACATCTATGTGATGGTAAATATTGATATGTGCAAGTAATCTATGTGATTCAGTAGGCTCTGTGCACACTGTTGAACTTGCAGTGCTAAGTGCAATTCATTGTAGGGAGTTGGAGAAGGCTTTGTGTTGTAATGAAAGGAAGAAGGATCTAGCGAGATGCACAAATGTTCTATCCTATGTGCAGGAGGATTTTGCTGGCTCTGTGTTGTAACCGATTGAAGAAGCTAATAAAAAAGAAGAGTTGGTGGACGTAGACCTAGGGTGGGGGTGAACCACCTAAATCTGTGTGTTATTCTTTGTGCTTCGACTTGATGTGTTTATCCCTTCTTTTGCTAAGTGATTTGATATATTTAGATATATCTACTTGTTCTTTGTGCTTCTTAGAGGTGTGTGAATGTTAGATATGACATGTATGAAGGTGCTTAGTGTTGATTTACCAGATCTGATCTGTTTTACTGTTGCTAAGTGCTGAAATACCTTAGATCTAAGTAAATGTTGCGATGCTCTCTACTATCTACAAAGTATAATAACGGTTGAATATTGACAAATTATCGATGATAAGTTCTTTGTAAGCGATATAATCATAGATCTGTGTCCCAGCTAAGGTTACAAACACTTGAGTCTTGCAACCACCCCTGCCTCTACCTCGGGTGAGACTTCATCTGCTTCGCAGGTGTTGCCGAAAGGGCTGGTAGTTAGGGCTCTGTTGGTGCACTCTCGAGCATTGAACCCTCAGTCTGCCTCTGTGCCAACAAGTCTATATCTGAACATTGAAAGTGATAAGTATAGATCGTATTTATTATAGCATTTTTTTCCTAAGCTTTTTGTAGGTCAACTTTGGGAGGAGACCCACAATCTAAGAAGCTGCAAAGGAGAAATAGTTCTACACCAGCTGCAAGGACCAAGGTGCACCTATTGACTTCATTTCATCTCTCTTGTCATTTAGTTTAGATATCTTTGGGGTAGCTTAAGGGTAGAACAATATTTTAAGGGAAGTCAGTGCTCTGCCTATACCTAGACCTAGTATAGGGGGATTTTCCCTTATAGAAATGATTTAATGAGTGGTAACTCCTCCCCCGATACTAGATATTCTACAACTAGTGGAATAATACTGGAAGAATCAAGGAACCCTTGATAAAGGAGGAATCTCATAAAATGAAAATTAAAGGTGATCAATGTGCTATTAGGATATAGTGTGAGGTTAAAAAAAGTAATTGAATTTGAAAAATCCTCACTAGTTGTAAGATTTATGAGATGAAGAATGGGAGCATCCTCTCTCAAAAAATGGATATAATTTTTTTTTCCACATTATTTAGATGCATATCGAGAAACATGCTTTTGTTTAAAGGATTATTAGCTTGGTCCTTTTATGATTATGAATATGTATATAAAATTCTATGAAATTGTTGGAGATGGGGCTCTTAAGATCTATTCCTTAACAAATGGAATTTGTATTTTGATGTTCATTCGACGCATATAGATTTCACCCATATTTGGATTAGAATTCCATATGTCCTATTGATTCTCTAGTCTAAGGATATCTTCAAGTAAATTGGAAACACCTTGTGGTTGCATTATGAAGTAAATAATTATTTCTAGGAATCAAGATATATGGGGTTGGGGAGAACTCTTGTTGGAATTGACCTAATAAAAGGTGTGATAGACTCCATCATGATAAGAAAATTGCACACCTTCTTTCATCATATATGTGATTGTGAAGGAATTCCCTTCATATGTGGGAGGTTTCACGAGTATGAAGACCTAGTCTGGGATTGTTCTCTTTGATTATCTAGAAATATTTGGGTTTTAAATCCTTATCCTCTTGTCAAATAATTTTCACACTTCAAGTAATAAAAAGTCCCTCCCATGTCTTTTCAATCCACCCCTATGAAAGACCCTCGATCACTAGATCGTCGTTGAACAAAATTACTCTCCCAAGGATCTTCTCCCTCATCTAGAAAAGGATGTGTCATATAGTATGGGTAATATTTTCTCTATGCCCCATTCACCAATAGTTTCCTCTAGAAATTTACATTTTGGATCCTATGGACAAGAATTATAGCACGATCGTGGAATCATCCAAGGATATTTACTCTCTAGTCTCTCAATTTTCTTGACTCCTCAGGGTACTTTTCTCATCCCTTGGATGGGTTGGGAGAAACCTTATCTACAAATATCAAATATCCTCACCCTTATCCTCCTCAATTGAGAAATATTCATACAAAGGAAGTCAGAGAAGGCCCTCATTATTATGAGGTCTCAAAATATAACCTTAGACCTTGGAACAAGGGAAATGGGGTATTTTAAGAAACTACTTAAGGTGGCCTCACACACCTGGAAGAGAAAAAAACCTAAGATGGGGAAAATAGGTAGAAAATATTACCACTCCATTTCCGATACATAGGCTAATTCATAAGCTAAAAGTGGAATATAACAATCCTTACTCAAGGCCCTTAAAGAAACTACCCTAGCGATAGTTAAAAAATGATTTTTCTATCCATGAAATATGAAATGACGACTAACCCTTCTAAAAAATTGGATCTCAAGAGGTTAATTTCTACTCACAACCCATTTTTCATTTTTTCACAGGAGCTCTTGACAATAGGGGAGAAATTGTTCAATACCTTTCAAATTTTATTAAAGGATGGGATTTCATATATGTGGATGAATGAGGTCATTCAGGATGAATAGTTATAGGTTGGAATACCAACATATTTAGCATCTCTAATTCATGGGATTTTGATTCAAGGATGGATGTCTCCCTTGTCTCAATTGAAATGGGAAAAGAGCTCAATTGTGTGAACATCTATGGCCCCTACTCATATAACATGGAATATTGTAATCATCTCCTTTCAAGGTCATGGATTTGGAGAGAATTGTAATCATAGGTGGGGATTTAAATATTACTCTTAGTGGCTCTAATTTTTGTTGTATAGAAACCCAATTAGATTCTCTCTAATATTTTCTTATCAAAAAATTGGAACAAGGACAACTGCTTAACATTGAGCCCACTAAACTCACCCACACTTGGAAAATCAAAAGAAATGGGGAGGTGTTGATGTTTAAATTTTTTAAGATCCAAACAACAACTTCAAGAGGATAAATGTAATACCCAAGTTTTGAGTTCCAATATTAAATAATGTACTTTTTTTATTTGATGAAATTCCAGAGTTCCTAAACAATTAAAGGAGGTTGGAGTGCCTAGGAAATGTAATGCTTTAATTATTATCAATATTAAACTACACTTCTAGCTACTAGATGGACAAGGACATGAGTTATATGGGGCTATGATTCTACGAGAGAGGGGGGATTAAGGGGATAAGTGCTTTTATTATATATATTTTTTAACCATGATTTTTTTAATTGAGAGAATCAGTTACATGAGCTTCTTGGGGAATTCCATGTGGTTCTTTATTGCAGGTAAATATATAAACACCTCTTGTGTATTTTTTGGGGGTTCTTCTCCATGGTTCTTCTCCATTGTTATTTTCTATTCACTTTTCATTCATTATTGTCATTCAGTCTTGTTCTTGGTTGTGGATTGGTGGAGAATTGTTGAGGAAGAAGCCATTGTTTTTTGGCTGTAGTAATGAATAGTGCATTCCATCCCTGAAATCCATGAATGCATTTTTGAGTTTCAATGGCATGTGTTAAGTGTTTCTCAGAGTTGTGAGTCCTTAGGGTTCTCAACATAGATATTCTTGACCAAATGCATTGGATTCCTGGGAGGAGGTGGAAAGCCTTAGGGACTATATAGAAAATAAGAGGGTCCATTCTCTTGGGTTGTGTAGGTTGGAGATAAGAGATTTGGTGTACTTTGGATTGTTGTGTGTTGAGAAATATCTGAGAGCTTAAGTGCTCACTATTTTGGGGAAGATACGTGACACTATGGCACCATCCTTGTTGCTTCATAGCCATGAATTGGGGGTGACATTATTTTGAGACTTGGAACAACAATTTCTATGGTTGGAACATCCTTGGTCTACAACTAGTTGGTGATTCATTTCATTAAATATAAGTTCTCTCTGTCCTGGTTTCCATTACTTGTACATTTATTTCTGTTGTTTATTAATTATTATCTATGAGATACATGTTTATATTATGCATGATTGTTAGATATGGTTGTGCATGGAAGGATAAATATTATTTAAGAATTTAGATCGATTCTTGTTAAATGAATGTTTTGTTATCTTATCTCTTGCATGCATTCTTGAATTAATTTTATTACTAGATATCGATTTTTAAGACTTGAGATGAGTCTTATTATTTTTTGGATTTGGCCTGTGGGCGGCTGGGTTCATTGCAATGTCATTTGAGATTTTTATTAGAGAGCATCCTTGGAGTAGCATGGCCCATCCCGGGGGTTGGGTATGTTACATATTGGTATCACAACCTTGGTTTCGGCACTGGACCTATAAGGACCAGAGACAAAACTATAGGATACAACGTCATGTCATATAGACCTGCTACAAAATCAAGAATACATCAGTCGATGTAAATGGCGATTGTTGATGTATATGTGTTTATCCCACACTCGTAAGGGAAAATGAATACCAATATTTTATAAAGAAAATCTTAAGATATATGGATTAAAATAAAACAAGAGAGTACGAAACCCCATGTATGGAAATGAACTTTTGTGGGAAAGAACAATCAATTTGGAGGCAGTTAACTCTTAGTTATTGATATCTAGAGATCAATGGTTATGATCAAATATTTGGATAGGGATTGATGCTGGTGGGCCATCCCATCCATGTCAACACCACGATAGAAACCCCATCAACTAAATCCCACGTGGAGGACACCTCATCTACAATGTTTGTGCGAAAGGAGTTGGAAAGTTGGCTAAGTCTCAAGATGTCGTGGAGGTGGAGAACATGGAAAAGGACCAAGGGTATGGAAAGAAGTGTGGTATCCCCATAGACCCACAAAATTACAGTAAGAAGTGGAAAATCAACTAAGTCCTAAGATTTCACATAGGTGGAGAACACAATGGAGGATCGGGGGTATGGAAAGAAGTGTGGTATCCCCGTGGACCCACACACCCATGGTAAGAAGTGGAAAATCAGCTAAGTCCCAAGATGTCGTGGAGGTGGAGAACATGACAAAGGACTGGGGGTATGAAAAGAAGTGTGATATACCCATGGTAAGAAGTGGAAAATGGTTAAGTATCAATATATCATGGCGATGGCGAGCATGGTGCAGATTTAGGGGTATGTGAAGAAATGTTTTTGACCCGTAGACCCATAGTAAGATGTCGAAAATTGGTTAATTATGAAGAATATCTTGAATGGAGATATATAAAAAAATCGACTAAGTATCAAGAATCAGTTGGATGGACAGGGTAACATATATAAGATCTGTGAAAGTGTTGTAGACCCGTTGCTCATGGTGATATCTGTGAAAATGACTAAGTATGGAGAATTGATCGAGTGACCAGGAGGTCACCATGTGTCATAGATCCAATGGCTAGTAGGTCGCCATGTGTCACATATAAGATGGACATAGATTGATGGATTTGAAAACTCATGACATATCATAGACCTACAAAAAGAATAATAGAAAGGAATCTAATTGTAAGTGTGAAGTGAGTGTGGAGGAACTAGAAGATACAACTTGGAGATCGCTAAATCCCAAAATGAAGAAGATACATGACTTAGATCAGTTGTAAATCCATTAAGATAGATCAACAATTGATATCTAATTAGAAAATGATTGGATGACTCATGTGCATTGCGGTCGCATGGAATTCCAGTGAGCATATCAATGGTCAAGTTTAAATATGAAGGAATGATTGGATAGTTGTTGAGTGTTGCTACTATGTTACATGTGCTAATGAATATTCCTTCATTGTTTTACCACCAATAGATTTCTACTCAATACTCACAATTGGATAAGAGAATAGTCATTGGAAAGTTTATTCAGAGGAGAATAACTTTAAACTAATAAAATTGGGAGAATTATGATATAAATCTTTATAAATTGAACAGAAAAAGGACATGTATCATTAATTGGCAATTTTTTATGATATGCATATTTCTAACAAAAATGGTTGCTTGTAAATTTTGTCAAATTAGGGGGTATAAACATATTAGTTCATGATACGAGTGTGTATTCAATAAATGGAGGAAGGAGAGGGAGCCTTCACTCATGATAGAAAATCCAAAGGAAAAAATATTAGTGTTGGCAATTCATAGATAGAATCGAATGGACACAAGGGCAGAGGGGAGAAATAAACATTGATAGAGACTGTGAGAAGCCTGAGAATATCAGTACAAATATACAAAGAATACAATGAGAGGATGGTAAGAGAATGAAATCAGATAAATGGTTGAGTGATAAAAATCCTAAATCAGTTGCATAGGTAAGCAAAGAATGGATCAAACACAAGACATGAGGAAGAGGGAATATATCATGAAAGAAGAGATAACTAAATAAGATATTTTTATTCGAGAAGTGATAGTAGAACTTATATACATCACTCACCTCCTTACTCATCAAGAAAAAATTATGCATTTGAATATCCCATAAGTAGTCTAGAGGTGTCTCTGATTAGACACTTGGAAGGAAGAAGACATGAATTCAATAGTTTGCAAGGAGAGTTGAGGAAGCTTAAGCCACCATCCTTTAATGGTGAAAGAGAAGGGGAATATGATGTTGAAGCATGATTTCTTGCACTCATGAGGTATTTTAGATTGCATAACTACTCATCAAACCTACAAGCTAGAATTTCCACCTACCATTTGCAAGATAAATATGCTATGTGGTGGGATCAACTTAAGCAAGTTAAACACATAAATATGAGGATCACTTGGAAGAAATTCAAGAGTTATTTTCAGAAAGAGTACCTTTCAAAGCACTTATATGATAAGAAAATGCAGGAGTTATTTGAACTCAGGCCAGGAAGCATGACCATGGAAGAGCATGAAAATAAACTCTTGGGACCACTAAATTATGTGGGGTTGATAAAGTATGAGAAGGTGAAAATACAGAGGTTTTTAAGTGGACTTCCATCCTTTTATAAGGAAAATATTAAGTGTGATGAGCCTAGGACTTTGACAGAGACCATTAGGAAGGATAAGTACCTGTATGAGAAAGGAAAGGGAAAATAATCCATGCATAAGTCTTGGAGGGATAAGAAGAAGGATACATATGATCATGGAAGGAAGGGATTCAAACCTCCTTTCAACAAGAATATCTCAAATAAAAATCAGCAAGATCAACCTGGTAAGGATGAAACCAATACAATGTTTGGGGTGAAAATAAAATCATCTATACAAGGATTTCCCTCATAGAGGATACAAAGTGAATACTATGGACAATATCCAATAGGATACCATAGTAGAAGACATGGGTAGAATATATGTAGCCTTAAAATATCAACAAGCAGATTACCAATCCAATATGATCGAGGTGGAAGTTAAGATCATTAATAATCTTGTTTCTATTTTAATTGATTCAAGATAAATCCATTTCTACATTGATCCTAAAATAGCGGATAGATTACATTTGGAGAAAAGTGAGCTTGAAAAATCAAGTTTGTTCCATCTAGCTAGTGGAACCAAAAGAAGGACCAATGAGGTGGTGAGAGGTTGTCCCATAAGTATTAACGGAGTGAATAATAATGATGATCTAAATATTATACCATTGGTATATTATGATATTATAATTGTAATGGATTGGTTGGACAAGCATCATGTTGTCCTAGATAGTCATAACAAGACATTTACATGTCTTGATGAGGAAGGAAGGAAAACAGATCACTGTCAAAGGAATTCCAAGACCCATTTCTATAAGGGATATTTTAGCTTACAACTGAAGAGATGTTTCAGAAAAGGATGTCGATTGTATGCAACAAATGTGGGGGAACCAAAAAATACAAAAGGAAAAGACTTGAAGAGTTTTCGGTACTGCAAGAGTTTGAGTATGTATTCCAAGAAATACTGGTATTGCCACCTCAGAGTGAGATAAATTTTTCTATTGATTTAGTACCAGGATCTTCCCTAGTATCAAAAACAATTTAAAGAATGAGTACACAGGAATTGAAATAATTACAAATGAGGCTAGAAGAATTATTGAAGAAAGGGTACATACGCCCAAGTTTTTCACCTTGGGGAGCAATAGTACTCTTTGTCAAAAAGACGGATGGAAGATTAAGGATATGTATTGACTTTAGACAATTGAATAAATCCACTTTGAAGCAAAAATACCATCTACCAAGAATTGATGACCTCTTTGATTAGCTAAGAGGGGAAAATATATTTTCAAAAATAGAATTGATATAAGGATACCACTAGGTAAGAATCAAAGAATAAGACATCAATAAGACAACCTTTAGAACCATGTATGGACAGTATGAATTTGTAGTGGTGCCATTTGGACTGACCAATGCACCAACTATATTTATGTTCTTACTGAATGGAATATTAAGAAATTATTTGGATAGGTTTGGCATAGTATTCTTGGATGACATACATATCTATTCTAAGTCATAGGAAGAGCATGAACATCACCTAATATGGGTGTTGCAAGTGTTTTGAAATTATCAGTTGTATGCCAACCTTAGTAAGTGTTCTTTTTACCAAGAACAAATCCACTACTTGGGACACATTATTTTGGAAAATGGTATAAAAATAGATCCAGAGAATATTGAATCCATTAAAGGATGGCCAACACCTAGGAATGTTTCAGAAGTCATATATTTTATGGGACTAGTTGGTTACTATAAAAGATTTATAACAGGGTTCTCTAATATTTCTCATCCCATCACTTCTTTTCAAAAGAAGGGAATTCAGTTTGAATGGACAACTGAGTGTGAAGGTAACTTTAATTTTCTGATATAATTACTTAGTAGTGCACCTATTTTAAAGATTGCTGACCCAGATGAAATTTTTGTGTTATGTATAGATGCATGCATGGAAGGACTTGTTGGATTCCTCACTCAAAATGGACATGTCATTGGTTATGAGTCCAAAAATATTAAATAACATGAGAGGAACTATTCCACACATGAATTGGAGCTTGTTTCCATTTTTCATGCATTGAATATGTGGATGCATTATCTCATGGGAAAGAGATTTGAATTAAGAACGGACTATAGTGGTCTGAAATATATTTTTGAACAACCAACTTTCAATGCCATGCAAACAAGGTGGCTGGAATTTTTAAGTGAATACTATTTTAACATCAAACATATGAATGGAAAATAAAATAAAGGCATTGATGCACTTAGTAGAATACTACATATCATGCATTCTACAACCATTAGTATGCATCGATCATCTTTGAAGAATAGAATTTTGGATGTTGTTGTTACAGATCAACATTACCTATAGGTAAAAGAAAGCTTACAACAAGAAAATGTACAAAAAAAAATAAAACAATATGAGATGAAGGAATATGGATTACTTATGCATAAAAATAGAATTTATGTTCCTAGTTCTAAAGAACTTAGGAATTTGGTATTAAAAGAAATGTATAATGTTCTGTATGCCAGACATCCCAGTTACCAGAAAATAATTGCAACAGTAAGAAGCCAATTCTTTTATCCATGAATGAAGATAGATGTTTCTCACTAAATTTATTGATGTATGGAATGTCAAAGAGTGAAGGATGAGGATAGAAACCGAGCGGGTTTGATACAACCATTACCAATTCTAGATAAGAAATGGGAAGTGGTAACCATTGATTTTATAACAAAATTTCCCAGGACAACAAGGAAGCATGATTCAATCATGGTAGTGGTTGATAAATTGACAAAGGATGTTCATTTTGTTCATGTAAAAATGAATCATACAACAACTAATATCATTGAAAATTACATGAGGAAAATTACAATTTTACCCCAGTTTTCAGTCCCCATATTAAATAGTATATTTTGTTTATTTGATAAAATACCATAGTGTTTGAAAAATTAAAAGAGGCCAGAGTTCCCAGGAAATGTAATGCCTTGATTATTATCAATAATAAAATACATTGTTGGATGTTATATAGACAAGGAAAACAATTATAAGGGGATATTATTCCATGAGAGAGGGCACTTAACAGTCTAAGTATTTTTATTATATTTTATTTACCCATGATTGTTTTAATTGAGAGAACCAGTTACATGAGATTCTTTGGAAATTCCATGCGGTATCCTTTTTTAGGCCTCCAATTACCTTATATTGTCCTCTATCTTGACCAATTTTACCTTAGACATATGCACCATTCGTCTATTTTCTCCAAATACATGTATTTTAACCATTCTTTTGTATATATGAGGTAATCTATGTTTAAATCATGATTTATGAGATTTCTTAGTAATTGGAATTGAATAATTGATGTTAAATGTTGTCTAATTACTTTGATTGATCCAATAATACCCTATGAAACAAATCCTAATCATCTGGTACCCGTTTTGGTGTTGATCTAGTATTAAATTCATTCGGTACCTATTTATGTGCTCGTCTGGTACTAATGTTGTGCTCATCCAGTACTTGTTTCTGTGTTATTCTTGTACCAGATATAGTTCGAAAATTTGTAATTCTTCTAGAGGAAAATGAGGGACATGGTTTTTGTCCATAACAATGTCTACATGCAATCAATGGTGTTAGAATTCACCCAGCTCACATCTATGGACCTCCATCTCAGGGGGAATGATTCTGTAAAAATTAGTAAAAATCTCAAAATACAAAATTTTGCCTCAATTTTCATGCAGATGGTATCATATATAGAAATTATACGATATGGGTTTCGTCTAGAATGTGGATAATTGAGTAATACACATGCATGTTTCCAAAATTGGAATCTGCCCAAATTGACGAAAAACCCATTTTTGAGTTTATCCTAAAAGTGTAAAAATTGTTTTCAGAGTTTAGGGATTTTGTTTCATCCATTCCTCCATGAATATTGTAAGGACCCTCCTTGTTTCGACAACAACTCTGATAACAGGTGCAATTTCTTTTGTTTTGTTAAGGTGTGTGCGTGCGTGTAGAAAGGAAACAGACACACTTGACTCTACGTCACCACCCAACGACTAACAAGACGCAACCACGATGATCACAACAAGAAGACACGAGGTGCTCAACAAGTAACTGCAAGCATTAACGATCATAGATATCAGGGGCACAACGAGTATATGCAATAATTAACGACCATATTCATAAGGCGCACACCACAAACATTTAACGACATACTGGGTTATGCACAATATGAACACAGAAGGAAGAATCCGTAGTAGTAGATTTACTATTTCTGCACAGGAAAGCAGGGAATTTAATCTTAGTTCTCTGCTCCAGAGAGAGAGAAGGTCAGATAGGCTCCTGGCCGACTGCTCAGGAAGAAACTAGTAATCTCTGTCAGGTGTGTCGCAAGAGTGGAAACCCTGCCTTTAAAGGGCCCGAGACTCTTGATACGGCACATGATTCTTTACACAAAAATAATCACACACACCGATTTACATACTAGGATACAAGAAGGTGTCTACATGACGCCCGACACCAACAGAACACGCAATAAAAGATTACAACCGCGTATAACAATAATTAAAAAGTTATCATGACTACTACAGAAAATGCAACCCGAATGGACTCCTACCACAACCAGCCATCATTAGGACAAGGAATTACCCACCGCTCAAATAACATCAATTTCCAATCCACTATTCCTGTAATTTCCACTAGTTCAAGTTGCCAAATCCACCCCTAAAAACAATGCAAAATCAATTAATTATCATTCCCTATTACCAATGACTGATTGTAAAAGACATTGCATTCTTATGTTTAACAATTCGCCAACTTTCAGCTGCATTCCCACCATGGTAACGACAATATTTATTTTACTAACCACGCCAATAAATAAAAATTACATTTCATCTTGGGTGTTATCAACATAACAAAAATTCACTACCCTTACCATAATACCCGATCAACATCAAGTTTTATATTAAAATGACTTGCAGTAAACTAATAATCTGTGTACTTCTTGTATGTTACCAAGGAAATACATTAAGATAACTTACAATAATACCACAGGACATTTCAATTTATTCTAGATGACCTTGCGATGAATAACAGTAAAATTTCATTCCCTATTAGTGAACAATATCAATTCAATTGCGTTATAACGCATTATCATTTCCCTAAACTTAGTCAACATTGCAATTCAGTTTGCAAACAAAAATCCTAAAGCACCTCCCTATTTCTAACACCAACCTTACATTGCCTTATGTTGCGATAACATTACCCTAAAACAGAGTTAACTTTGCATTTATGCTAGAATAAATGGCAACAAAATGTTAATAGCCATGAGCCCATAGTAAGCGCAACAACGCCATAATTATAAATCAATAATTGACGCAGTAATTTAAAATTAACATTCACCTTAACTTAATAACCTAAATTATAAATAAAAGGATCAACAACATTTAGAAATTTCAGTCATACAACTCGGCTGGTAACTTGCCAGTGTGTAAGGAATTAAGAGAGGTGAAATGTTGATCACTTAAACAATTATTTGAATGCAGTACAACAGATGTATCAACCTCATTATAAGTTCGGTCGTAATTTACCAGGGGTTATGTTGCTTTAATTAGTTCAGTTATCAATCATCGTTCATAATTCATACATCAAACTAGGAGGTATTATGTGGGGTTAAGGAATTTAACATTTATTTATAATATCTAAATGATTCCCTCCTTTAAAAATCGTAGATTTAAAAACCCAAAACATATACAGTTGTATTAATAGTGTTGTAAGGTGAAATGAACAATTAATAAATTCACATTATTATATTTACAAGTACAAGTATGCGCCTCAAGATTCCATTAACAACCTTCAATGGCGGTCTGAAAGATGTCAGGACTGTGGTCCAAATCTACAACAATTTTAAGGCGGTTCGACGAATCCAACAACTGTCAAGTCTAGCCGAAAATCAAGCTATCTATCTGCCTCAGGAAATGGTATGAGATTTGTTGTCGAGTGTCTAAATGGAGGATTAACTGGGCATTTAGAGTAGAATAAAAAATAACTGTAAGGCAACCAAATCGTAGAGTATAACAATTAGGGCTTAGGTTTGGTAATTTACTTTTCACAGCACCCAATCGTAGTTTCCAGTAAGCATTCTAAAGTGCAGAATTTGGGTGGATTCTAACAATTCATTGAAAAATCTACAGCCAAAAGAAGGAAATCTACTTCAATAACAATTTCGTCATCTATGGGATTAGAACCAATGACCACATGGTCTAAGCCACTCACTCTACGCTGAGCTAAGAAAGCTGGATAATAGTCATGATTAAAAACACCCGACCAACGCCGTAAAAAGTAAAAATGTCATGATTAAATAAAATATCCATGATTAAATACACCAACAGAAAGTAAAAATGCCCCCGACAATGTAGAAATTCCATGGATGAATGGTTAAAACACCCTCGGTGAGATTGAACGCCCATAGAGAACGAATTCGCCCATAGAGAAAATAAAAACGCAGAGATATAATCGAATTGCAGAGACACCATTCGATTGTTGGGCGAAGAGGAAAATGTAGTTGATTAAAGGAGGGCCAATCGGCATAGAAACACCAGGTAGTTCATGGTTGGGGGCTGCAAAGGGTTTGGGCGCATCAATCTAAGGGTAACTTAAAATAAAAAGTTAAAAAAAATGCAGCCCTTCACATAGTCTTCGACAGAGGTAAGAGACAACGGGTTTTCTTAAAAAAAAATTTACTCACAACCATTCATTTAATAGAGGCCTTATTGCCAGATCTGAATATAATGACAGTAAGTAAAATTCAGAGCGTAAATCTCATTCCTAAAGTTCATTACAATTTCCAAACAAACTTCATTTCAGCAATGCATAGAAAATCTTTACAATTTCCAAATGAAGCTTCATTACAGAAATCTTTTTTCCAAAAGCACAAGCGCAGAGATGTATAGCAACAATGCCGAGAAATCAATTAACCAAACACAGAGAAGGGTTCATATAAACTTTAATCATTTCACATTATTCTTAAACAACAAACCTACTTGCGTACCTATGACCGACGAAGAATAACCCGAAGATGCAATCCCGCACTTGAGCTCCGTGTCTCTCCCGCTCGCTGACCGTCGAGACTACACCAGTACCTGCCAGTCAATCACTAGGGGTACTCTGCTTCCCCCTTAGAACCCCGAGCCGCAAAGGGCCCTCACACAGTCCAGATGGTAGATCTAGCTTCCCAGCTCGCCTCGCAAGGCTGAGCTACCACTCCTCACAAGTAATCAGTCAAGTCACAATTCGGCACCGTAACGTTACGCTATCAGTTGATCCCCCTTCTTCCTCATCTTCCCTTTCTTTTATAGATTTCTTGAGACCCACCCTTGCCCTAAATCACATTTAATTTAAGTTTTAATGAAAACCCCCTAAAAATTCTCTGTCTTACAATTGTCACTCATCCCCCACGTTTCTCCAAAATTATTTTCTTTAAATTTATTAAAAGCTCATTTCCCTATTTTTATTATTCCCTTTCTTTCCCTTTCTTTTTTTTTTAAACCAGAAAGGTAAATGCGCTAATTAATCTTTTCATTTTATTTTTTAAAATTCATAACTTTTTATACTTCCACAAGTTAACTAATTAAATCCTTCTTTTCAAATTTACAACCACAGATTTGAATTAATTTCTTAGTCTCTTTATTTTACCCTACACACTTTATGAAGACTCAAATCACAGCTTAAGTGGGTTTTTTTCTGTTAAATTTGATTATTATTTTTTTTTTATTCTTAGGGCCCTTCTTTTTTTTTAAGGTTAGACTAAAATTTTTACCCTAGAAAAGTTTTTGACTTAGGACTCATATTATGAACTGGCGACACTTGGTTAGGGGAGTTGCTTAAGGATTTCTTAAGGTGTTAATGTCTTAGGGTCGTCTAGGTTTATTTCTTCCTTATCATCAGTGCGACGTGCCCTTCAGGACGCACTACGTGCTCCAAGGGTGCCACTCGCCTCGTTCGTTTCTTTTGCGCAACGTTCCCTTCAGGATGCACCACGTGATCCAAGGGTGCCACTCGCTTCTTGTGTTTCTTTTGCGCGATGTTGCCTTCAGGATGTACCATGTGCTCCAAGGGTGCCACTCGCCGACTTGACTGATTGGTAGACATCTATAACCCCTGGAGTCAACACTTCGTCAGGTGAACTTGTGGGAGACTAAGGGCTCTAAGGAATAAGGCCCCCGCCTTATTGCGCGCCCCTTAGAATCATCATGAGTGACTGTCGCATTCTGCCCTCATGACATCGTGGATCCTCTCGAACTAGGTAATCGTTAACCTACAGTTCGAGCCACGACGGGAGTGCTAGTAGGCTATGGCAGGGATACTGTCCACACCTCTCCCTCAACCTCTCTGGAAATCGTGTGTGGCCCCTTTACTCCATATGTGAGTCTAGTCAATAAGCTATCATCAGCCTGCATCATCAACAATTGTTTCAGAACATGTCAACATCATATCATCAAATCAATGAAATATCATAGTAAATAAATCAACCCAAATAGCACACTCCCTGACTCAATCCGGAGTCCAAGGCGTTCCACCGATGCCTCTGCATCCTCAAGGTCTGAAACCCTACGCACTCAATGAAACTGAGTCAACAACACCTGTCTACATCAAAGTAGTAAAACATCATGTCGTATATCATAACACATCATAATCAAGTATAAATGTTTTAACATCATAACAGTCTAGATCACTTGCGGGCAAGTGTCCTCAAATAATAAGTTTTCTCAGTGCGCCAGAGCATGATGTTACATACACCTCCTCTTGGTATAAACTTCGTCCCGAAGTTTCTCAGTATAAATGCCGAAATAAAGGTACCATAGTATCATAAGTCTATCTATCAAACAAAAATGGGAACTGCTGGCGCATATCATATGCATCCTCCCAGGTCGCCGAGTGTGGACTATAACTGTCCCACTAGTCCTTGACCTGATCTACCATTCGACGTTGTAACTGTCGAACGGGATGATATAATATGCAGACCAGCTCTGACGTGAGCACTCCCTCGTCCGATACCTGTGAAGAACTCATGTCAATCACATGTGTAGGATCACTATTATAATGTCTCAGAATAGATACATGAAAAAAATCGTGCATACGCTTCAAAGAATCAGGCAAGGCTAGTCGATAGGCCATGGGCTCCTTTCTCTCCACAATATCGAAAGGTCCCATGAACCTAGGAGAGAGTTTAGCTCCCTTTCCAAACTTGATCGAACTGTTACGCGGTTTAACCCGCAAGAAGACTCGATCGCCGACCTCGTAACTACGGTCAACTCGGTGCGCATCGGCATAACTCTTATGTCGATCCTGCACTTCTTTTATCCTTTGTCTTATGGTTTGCATTTGCTCTTCCATTTCTTGGATTGCTTCTGGTCCCACTAGGACCCTATCCTCAAGTCGATCCCAAATCAAGGGCGTCCAACACGGTCACCCATAAAGAAACTCAAAAGGTGCCATCTTAATGGTGTTATGGTAACTGTTGTTGTAAGCAAACTCTACTAGAGGCAAGAATTCCTCCCAACGCTTTTGTTGGTCCATCACATACATGCGCAAAATGTATTCCAAGGTTTGGTTCATTTGTTCGGTCTTTCCGTCAGTCTCTGGGTGATATGCAGGAATAAAATTTAGTTGAGTTCCCAAGGCCTCTTGGAAACTCGTCCAAAATCGTCTAGTAAACACCGATCCTCGATCGGATATAATCTTCTTAGGCATGCCATGTAGCCTCACAATATCACTGATGAAAACTCTCGCTATGTCAGGTTCCTGATATGTCATATGCATAGGAATAAAGTGAGCACTCTTCGTTAGAGTGTCTACTACTACAAAAATCGAGTCGTGTCTCCTTGCTTTCAGTGGCAATCCAACAATAAAATCCATCGAAATAACTTCCCATTTCGATTCTGGAATGGCACGTAATTGAAGTAATCCTGTCAGGTGTCTATGTTCAGCCTTTACCTGCTGACACTCTAGACATCTGGCCACATAGTTGACTATGTCAGCCTTTATTCCCTTCCAGAAGAATAAGGGTTTAAGTTCTGCCCTCATCTTCGTGACTCCTGGGTGAGCCATGTAAACTCCTCTATGAGCCTCGCTCAGGATCAACATCCTCAACTCTCATTTGGCGGCACGTAAATATGACCTCTAAACCTCAATAACCCATCGCTCTCAAAAGAAAATCCCTCATATCGTGGTACCATCATTGTGTTTTGTCCGATAAAATCCTTGACTTCTTTGTACCAGTCATCAGCACGGTGTAAGGTGAGAATCTTCTCACGTAGATTCGTCTGAAGAGGCAACACTGAAAATACGCATGGTATCCGACTCAAAGCGTCAGCCACTCGGTTCATTGTTCCCTTTATGTAAGTAATCTCGAAGTCGTACTCGCTAAGAAATTCCGACCAACGTCGTTGTCGCGCGTTCAGGTCGCTTTGCGTGAAAATGTGTTGCAGCCCACAATGATCAGTCTTTAATTCAAATTTTTGTCCAACAAGGTTGTGTCTTCAGACCTTCAAGGCATAAATGATGGCTAATAACTCCAAATCATGCATCGCGTAGTTCTCCTCATGTCTTCTCAGCTTCCTTGAAATGTAAGCAATCACTCATCCGTCTTGCATCAAGACTCCGCCTAATCCTTCCTTGGATGCGTCAGTGCATACCAAGAAGTCCGCGTCCATGTCAGGGACCTTTAGTATCGACGTTGTCGTCAACAACTCCTTAAGCCTCTGAAATGCTTGCACGCATTTCTCGGTCCAGACAAACTTCTTGTTTTTCTTCTGTAATTCCGTGATCGGATTTTCTATCTTCGAAAATCCCTCGACAAACCGTCGATAGTATCCTACTAAACCCATAAAACTACAAACTTCTGTGACATTCGTAGGCGCAGGACATTCCATAATAGCCTCAAACTTGGCTGGATCCACGGAGATACCTTCGTCGGAGATGACATGCCCTAAGTATTGAATCCTTGATTGATAAAAAGAGCATTTGGACAACTTCCCATACAATTTTTTATCTTGTAGAAACTATAGTACCAAGCGCAAGTACTCGTCATGCTCTTCCGTCGTCCGAGAGTAGATCAAGATATCGTCAATGAATACTTGGATGAACTTGTCCAGGTACTCGCGGAACACCCCGTTAATCAAACTCATGAATACCCCTGGGGCGTTTGTCAATCCAAATGGTAAAACAGTAAAATCATAATGTCCAAATCTCGTCTTAAAGGCGGTCTTAGGGACGTCATCCTCCTTGATATGTAACTGGTGATACCCTGATCGCAAATCGATCTTGGAGAACACTGTCACACCCTTCATTTGATCGAACAGATCATCAATTCTTGGTAAGGGATACTGATTCTTGATCGTAGCCTTGTTTAGTTGACGGTAGTCAATGCCAATCCTCCATGATCCGTCCTTCTTTTATGTGAAAATAACTGGTGCACCCCACGGTGACACACTAGGATGTATCAGTCCCAGGTCCAACAACTCCTTTAGTTGCATTTTCAACTCTTGCAACTCCGGGGTCGACATCCAATAAGGCGTTCTTGCTATCGGTTCAGTCCCCGGTTTCAGGTCTATGGTAAACTCGAGTTCCCTTTCCAGTGGAATCCCAGGCAACTCCTCTGGAAATACATCCGCAAACTCCTTCACCACCGAAATTTGTTCTATACCTTCCGCTACTCCCTTTTCGTTTAGCACGAGGATCGCATAAAGATTTCACTTCTTGCACATACTCTTCCGTAACTGTAAGGAAGAGACCAACCTCAGGGATACTCCCTAGTTCCATCCTACAATAACACGTCTCTATCCTTCATCATCAACCAAGCTCAACCGTTTCATCTTACAGTTGAGTATCGCCTCATGTGATTCCAACCAATCCATACCAATCACGACATCATAAGATCCTAAGATCGTGACGTACAAGTTGACCCTCGTGACAAACTCTCCCAGGTTAAGGGCACAGCTCGTAACCTTTCCTCCAACCTTTTTTTTGGCTCCCGAAGCCATCTCCACGAAGCTAAACTCATCCTGTTCAACTGCCTTTACCCTAATCCTTTTTAGCGCTACACCATAAATGAAACTCTTAGTAGCACCTGGGTCCATCAAAATACTAAGGGTCTGGTCAGCGACAGTACCTGTTATCTCAAGAACAGTCGACTGGTGCTCTGCCTGGCGGTTATTCACCACTACATGAATTCGATGGGCCTTGCCCATATCTCCCACTGTAGTGGGTCCGGCTGATCCAGATGCCCTGGTCCTCTCCACAAGACAGTCGCGCTAGTAGTATGGCTCCCCACACATTCAACACCCCTTCTTTGGCCCAGTAGTCCTGGTACCCGAAGTAGAAGATGATTGCCCACCGGCCTGAAACCCTAGTCTGTTCTGCTGAACATGCCTAAATTGTTGCTGCTGCGAGCGACACTGCTGCTGGTGTTGTGGTCCTCAATAAGGTGTCTCCTGATGAGGCGACGATCATTAGGGTGTAGAAAAAGTTGATCCCCTCTGGAAGCCATGATATCCCGACTTATGTCTCATTGGTGTCTGATGCTGCGGCATACCAGATGAACCCTGCCCTGCTGGTCTCGCTGTAGTCCTGGTCTGACCCCCAATGATAAGCTCCTCCTCTGCTATGAGGTCATTTTGGACAACGTCGAGCAAGGTTTGAGGCATCAAGATCCTAACCTTTGCACGCAGGCTTCCATTAAGGCCAAACACGAACCGGTTGACCTTGAGTTTCTCTGTGTTAAAGTGCGGAGCATACCAGAGTATCTCCATAAAACGTGCCTCGTACTCAGGCACCATACGACCTCCCTGTCGTAAAGCGTTGAACTCATTGAGCTGGCGCTCAATGAATTCCTCTGAAAGGTACCTCTCTTGGAACCGTTCCACGAACAGTTCCCATGACATGTCTTGAACGACCATGTTCAGCTGTGGCATGAGCGTCTTCCATGATAGAAGAGTGTTCCCCTTCAGTTGAAAGACCACCATGTGGACCTTCATGTTGGAGGTATAATCGCGAAGTGCGAAGCACATCGCCATATTCTCCAACCATGCCTCGACGGTGACGCCTTCTGGGGCTCCAAAGAACTCATGAAATTTAACCTTCTTGAGTTCACGGTGAATGATACCAATAACAACCGGTGCGCATGGTGGAACCTTAGCGGGTGCCAGTGCCCTGGCCTCGTCTCTATCCAATCGGATGATTAGAGCCTCAGACATGCACTGAAAGCATCTCATCATCCCATCAACATCGCCAACCACTATCTGCTCCTGTCCGAGAACCTGCTCGCCTCCCTGGGGGTTAGACCCCTCAGGCGTGGATGCTACTGGAGGCATCACGCCTCCTCCCCTAGCACCTCTTCGTCTACCTCTGCGGCGTCCTCTAACCATGATTACCTACACACACACAATCAAATCGATCAACAATAGTAAAATCAGATGTAATCATGTCCACGAAAGCCGTAGCGAATACCAACTCGTGGGTCGAACTGGCTCTGATACCATATGTAAGGACCCTCCTTGTTTTGACAACAACTCTGATAACAGGTGAAAAAAATAAATTTGTTAAGGTGTGTGCGCGCGTGTAGAAAGGAAACAGACACACTTGACTCTACGTCACCACCCGACAACTAACTATACGCAACCACGATGATGACAAGAAGAAGACACGAGGTGCTCAACAAGTAACTGCAAGCATTAACGATCATAGATATTAGGCGCACAACGAGTATCTACAAACATTAACGACCATAGCCATAAGGCGCACAACACAAACATTTAACGATATACTGGGTTATGCACAGTATGAACACAGAAGGAAGAATCCGTAGTAGTAGATTTTACTATTTCTGCACAGGAAAGAAGGGCGTTTAATCTTAGTTCTCTGCTCCGGAGAGAGAGAAGGTTAGATAGGCTCCTGACCGACTGCTTAGGAAGAAACTAGTAATCTCTGTCAGGTGTGTCGCAAGAGTGGAAACCCTGACTTTAAAGGGCCCGAGACTCTTGATACGGCACATGATTCTTTACACAAAAATAATCACACACACCGACTTACATACTAGGCTACAAGGAGGTGTCTGCATCCCGCCCGACACCAACAGACCACGCAATAAAAGATTACAACTGCGTACAACAATAATTAAAAAGTTATCATGACTACTACAACAAATAAAACCTGAATGGACTCTGACCACAACCGTCCATCATTAGGACAAGGCATTACCCACCGCTCAAATAGCATCAATTTCCAATCCACTATTCCTGTAATTTCCATTAGTTCAAAAGTTGCCAAATCCACCCCTAAAAACAATGCAAAATCAATTAATTATCGTTCCCTATTACCAATAACTGATTGTAAAAGACATTGCATTCTTATGTTTAACAATTCACCAAATTTCAGCTGCATTCCCACCATGGTAACGACAATATTTGTTTTACTAACCGTGCCAATAAATAAAAATCACATTTCATCTTGGGTGTTAGCAACATAACAAAAATTCACTACCCTTACCATAATACCCGATCAACATCAAGTTTTATATTAAAATGACTTGCAATAAACTAATAATCTATGTACTTCTTGTATGTTACTAAGGAAATACATTAAGATAACATACAATAAGATCACACGACATTTCAATTTATTCTAGATGACCTTGCAATGAATAACAATAAAATTTCATTCCCTATTAGCGAACAATATCAATTCAATTGCATTATAACGCATTATCATTTCCCTAAACTTAGTCAACATTGCATGGTTCATTATATTCAGTTTGCAAACAAAAATCCTAAAACACCTACCTATTTCTAACACCAACCTTACATTGCCTTATGCTGCGATAACATTACCCTAAAACATAGTTAACCTTGCATTTATGCTATAATAAATGGCAACAAAATATTAATAGCCATGAACCCATAGTAAGCACAACAACGCCATAATTATAAATCAATAATTGATGCAGTAATTTAAAATTAACATTCACCTTAACTTAATAACCTAAATTATAAATAAAAGGAACAACAACATTTAGAAATTTCAGTCATACAACTCGGCTGGTAACTTGCCAGTGTGTAAGGAATTAAGAGAGGTGAAATGTTGATCACTTAAACAATTATTTGAATGCAGTACAACAAATGTATCAACCTCATTATAAGTTCGGTCGTAATTTACCAGGGGTTATGTTGCTTCAATTAGTTCAGTTATCAATCATCGTTCATAATTCAGACATCAAACTAGGAGGTATTATGTGGGGTTAATGAATTTAACATTTATTTATAATATCTAAATGATTCCCTCCTTTAAAAATCTTAGATTTAAAAACCCAAAATATATACAGTTGTATTAATAGTGTTGTAAGGTGAAATGAACAATTAATAAATTCACATTATTATATTTACAAGTACAAGTATACGGCTCAGGATTCCATTAACAACCTTCAATGGTGGTCTGAAATATGTTAGGGTCGTGGTCCAAATCTACAACAATTTTAAGGCGGTTCGACGAATCCAACAACTGTCAAGTCTAGCCGAAAATCAAGCCATCTATCTGCCTCATGAAACGGTCAGGGATATGTTGTCGAGCGTCTAAATGGAGGATTAACCAGGCGTTTAGAATAGAATAAAAAAAAACTGTAAGGCAACCAAATCCCAGAGTATAACAATTAGGTATTAGGTTTGGTAATTTACTTTTCACAGCACCCAATCGTAGTTTCCAGCAAGCATTCTAAAGTGCAGAATTTGGGCGCATTCTAACAATTCATTGAAAAATCTAGAGACAAAAGAAGGAAAACTACTTCAATACCAATTTTTTCGTCTTTGGGATTAGAACCAATGACCACATGGTTTAAGCCACGTGCTCTATGCTGAGCTAAGAAAGATGGATAATAGTCATGATTAAAAACGCCCGACCAACGACGTAAAAAGTAAAAACGCCATGATTAAATAAAATAGCCATGATTAAATACACCAAAAGAAAGTAAAAATGCCTCCGGCAATGTAGAAATTCCATGGCTGAATGGTTAAAACGCCCTCGGCGAGATTGAGCGCCCACAGAGAATGAATTCGCCCACAGAGAAAATAAAAATGCAGAGATATAATTGAATTGCGGAGACACTGTTCGATTTCTGGGCGAAGAGGAAAATGTAGTTGATTAAAGGAGGGCCAATCGGCATAGAAACACCAGTTAGTTCATGGTTGGGGGCTGCAAAGGGTTTGGGCGCATCAATCTAAGGGTAACTTAAAATAAAAAGTTAAAAAAAACGCAGGCCTTCACATACTCTTCAGCAGAGGTAAGAGACAGTGGGTTTTCTTAAAAAAAAATTTACTCGCAACCATTCATTTAATAGAGGCCTTATTGCCAGATCTGAATATAATGACAGTAAGTAAAATTAAGAGAGTAAATCTCATTCCTAAAGTTCATTACAATTTCCAAACAAACTTCATTTCAGCAATGCATAGCAAATCTTTACAATTTCCAAATGAAGCTTCATTACATAAATCTTTTTGCCAAAAACACAAGCGCAGAGATGTATAGCAGCAATGCCGAGAAATCTCTTAACCAAACACAGAGAAGGGTTCATATACAACTTTAATCATTTCACATTATTCTTAAACAACAAACCTACTTGCGTACCTGTGACCGACGGAGAATAACCTGAAGACACAATCCCGTACTTGAGCTCCGTGCCGCTCCTGCTCGTCGACCGTTGAGACTACACCGATACCTCCCAGCCAATCTCTAGGGTTACTCTTCTTCTCCCTTAGCCCCCCGAGTTGCAAAGAGGCCTCACACAATCCAGATGGTAGATCTAGCTTCCCATCTCTCCTCGCAAGGCTGAGCTACCACTCCTAACCGAGCTGGAAAAATCCCAACTTCTCACAAGCAATCAGTCAAGTCACAATTAGACAGCGTAACGTTACGCTATTAGTCGATCCCCCTTCTTCCTCATCTTCCCTTTCTTTTATAGATTTTTTGAGACCCACCCTTTCCCTAAATCACATTTAATTTAAGTTTTAATGAACACCCCCTAAAAATTCTCTGTCTTACAAGTGTCACTCATCCCCCACGTTTCTCCAAAATTATTTTCTTTAAATTTATTAAAAGCTCATTTCCCTATTTTTATTATTCCCTTTCTTTCCTTTTTTTTTTTAAACCAGAAAGGTAAATGCGCTAATTAATCTTTTCATTTTATTTTTTTAAATTCATAACTTTTTATACTTCCACAAGTTAACTAATTAAATCCTTCTTTTCAAATTTACAACCACGGATTTGAATTAATTTCTTAGTCTCTTTATTTTACCCTACACACTTTATGAAGACTCAAATCATAGCTTAAGTGGGTTTTTTTTTGTTAAATTTGATTATTATTATTTATTTTTATTCTTAGGGCCCTTTTTTTTTTTTTTAAGGTTAGACTAAAATTTTTACCCTAGAAAAGTTTTTGACTTAGGACTCATATTCTGAACTGGCAACACTTGGTTAGGGGAGTTGTTTAAGGATTTCTTAAGGTGTTAATGTCTTAGGGACATCTAGGTTTATTTCTTACTCATCATCAGTGCGACATGCCCTTCAGGATGCACTACGTGCTCCAAGGGTGCCACTCGCCTCGTTCGTTTATTTTGCGCAACGTGCCCTTCAGGATGCACCACATGCTCCAAGGGTGCCACTCGCTTCTTGTGTTTCTTTTGCGCGATGTGCCCTTTAGGATGCACCACGTGCTCCAAGGGTGCCACTCACCGACTTGACTGATTGGTAGACATCTACAACCCCTGGAGTCAACACTCTGCAAGGTGAACTTGTGGGAGACTAAGGGCTCTAAGGAATAAGGCCCCCAGCTTATTGTGCACCCCTTAGAATCATCGTGAGTAAATGTCACAGTCCTCCCTCACGGCATCATGGATCCTCTCGAACTAGGTAATCGTTAACCTACAGTTCGAGCCATGGCGGGAGTGCTAGTAGGCTATGGCAGGGCTGTTGTCCACACCTCTCCCTCAACCTCTCTGGAAATCATGTGTGGCCCCTTTACTCCATATGTGAGTCTGGTTGGCAAGCTATCGTCAGCCTGCATCATCAACAATCGTGTCAGAACATGTCAACATCATATCATAAAATCAATGAAATATCATAGTAAATAAATCAACCCAAATAGCACACTCCCTGACTCAATCCAGAGTCCAAGGGGTTCCACTGATGCCTCTGCATCCTCAAGGTCTGAAACCCTGCGCACTCAATGAAACTGAGTCAACAACACCTGTCTACATCAAAGTAGTAAAACATCATGTCGTATATCATAACACATCATAATCAAGTATAAATGTTTTAACATCATAATAGTCCAGATCACTTGCGGGCAGGTGTCCTCAAATAATAAGTTTTCTCAGTGCGCCAGAGTGGGATGTTACAAATTTTATGTATAAATAAGACCTCATGGGTCTGAGGAAGGGGAGAGGAATTTTTATGCTGTAGATTTGATTCTTGAATCTTGTTGATTGTACACTTGTTTTTGAAGTAATAATATAAATTACATTTCGTGGAATTTATGTGTGTGATCAAATCTTTCCTTTTGTAGGTTTCTTTGAAATCTACCTTGTTTGTATGGAAAAGGCCCACCGAACCAACCAGGTAATGTTCTTTGTATATTTTGTGTAGATATAATTATGGTTTTTTTGGATAAAAAAATTATGTGTTTCAATCAGAGTATCTAATTTTACTTTTGTGTTCCAGTAAATCTTTTGATGAAATGCAATATAGATTTGTGGCAATTCTGAGTGAGTGAGATTTTTGAGTAAGTACTTGTTATCCTTGTATGTGTGTGTGTGTGTGTGTGTAAACAATCATTTTTTAGATTGAATGTTCTAATGTTTGTTTCTATCTTGCAAATACAGGAAAAATTGATATCTCCACCTCTCACCCTACATGAACCTATAATGGAGTATCTCACTACACCTAGAGTTTTGTTCCAAAATTGATTAGGTTATATCTTGCAAACACAAGAACAATTAAGATCTCCATATTTCACCCTAGACGAACCTATAATTGAATATCTTACTACACCTAGTATTTCTTCTACGATTGATTTATCTTCCTTTTAAGAATGTGAAGAGTGTTAATTACATATTGTTGTAAATTAGTTGCCACAAGAAAAAAAGTCAAAGTTCATATTTCCCTTTCATGATCCTGTAAATGAATAGATTCATTACCTGAGAAAGATCCTTTAGATCACATGCTTTTTGATATTTAGTTTATGAGTTTTTCTTTCTGGCTTCTAAATTGTTTGGAGAGTATTGTTTGAGCATTGTGAAACAAAGTATTAGTTTTGGAGTGCTTATTATGTAGGATATACTCATTAGACATAGTTAAACAACCTATTGTTGGCACATATAGTGTAACAACTCTGTTGATTGTGAATCCCGATCGATAATTTATGTTTGGTAATATATTATACATATAATTGCACCAACCTTTTGGCGTCATTGTCGGGTAGTTGTAAACGGTAATAGGTAGTGTTTGAATAATATTTTTTTAATGGTTTTGGATTTCTTTTGAGAACAGCCTAAGGGCGGAGAGAAGACAGTAAGACATGAGGGAAGAGCCCACACATCCAGTTTAGTGGGGTTGCTCCAAAGTTAGGTTGTCCTCTCCCTTCTTACAAAAGTGTTTTTCTTTTAATGAAAGTGTGTTTTATTTATGATGAGATAACTTGTGCAAAACGATAACCTCATGACAACAGGGTCCCAATAATTCAAGGAGTTCAAGTTTTGTGTCTTTTAATTTTGCAAATAGTTTTAATTTATTACTTTTAAAATTCATATCTTTCATGATAAATCATTTTTGGGTTGTTGTAAGAACCCCTGATTACTAATCCATGTTGTGAGAAAAGATATACCAGCCAACAAAAGAAGGATGATAAAGAATTTGTTGAGGAAACAAAGAAATAGTACTTCAAGGAATTTCCCAAACCTTGATAGAGAATGGAGACCTACCTACATGTCGATCAGTCGATAAAATCCTCATTGCAATCAAAGGTCTATCTACATCTAAGGTAGACCAAATTTGGGTTGTTGTTAGATACTTATCTATATCTTAGAAGGAAGAGAAGAGAAAGAGACTTATGAGACACATCAAGTAGCAGATCTATATGTTCATGTACAACATCTAGAGGAGATCCAAGAGTCATGGACCATATCTGAGGAGTTGCGAGTTGAGCCAGAAATTGAATAATTTTTGGCATGTTTGTCTCCAGATCCTTCGTGTATTTTGGGGTGTGATGGCCATATTTCCAAGGAATTACATGATCTAACATAGAGAGAGAGCCAATGGAGAAAAGATTACATCAAAGCTTCGTTCCAAGCTGTCATCAGTCCACAACACCCTTCCATATGCTTGGCATCATCTCTAGAAGAGAAGTTGGACTCTGATGCCTGGGAAGTCATTTAGGTGTCTTTTCCATAGTTAGATATTACTTTACTTATAAATTTGTTTCTTATACCTGAAGAAAGACTCACTCTTTCTCAATTAGAGTAGGATAGTAAATAAATGAACAAATGTTTCATATAAGTACAATGTAACATCTCTTTTCTATTTTTCATAAATGGGAATGTAAGTAGTTGACAAAGCAATCAATTTAAGATATCTGTTCCTCACGTAGATTTATTTAAAAAAAAAAAGTTATGACAATTTTTTTTGGAATCTTATGAGAAGGTAATCTCTTCAATAAATATTCTTTGCATGTGTACATAATACTGGAAGGGTATTTTCAAAAGAGGAGAAGGAATCCTTGTCAACAATATCAATGGTCTGCTTTGGTTCAAACATATGAACTCTCTGTTTTCAATAGTAGAAGATTGTCTAGATAAAAATTATTCCTTCACTATAGAATTTGGCACCCAACTATCAACCCTGGTTCCATTTATTTATCATTTCCAATGCAATTTAAAAATTCTTGTACCAACATGTTGTTTTTAGTTTTCAAATGTGATACTTCAACAAGATTAACATAATTCACAAATATCTTCTCTTGACAACATTAACGGATTTATAAATTCTGATATACAATCAATGATTGGAAACATCTTCTAAAACTTGAAACTCATAGTGTTCCAGCCACAATGTGAGGACCACAAATTCTAGTTTTAAGATCATAAAATTCTGGTACCATTCTATTCTGGTACTGTAGAATCCTATTCTAGTATTGTTATGTTCCGGTACCACAAAATCCTATTACAGTATTGTCATGTTTTGGTACTGTAGAATCTTGTTCTCGTACTGCAAAATTTTGTTCCAGTACTGTCTATTCTGGTAGTGCAGAAACCTGCTCTGATACCAATCTGGTACTAGTACCAAAGTGATATGATATTTGTCATTAACTTAACATTGTTTTTACTTCAAATAATTGAAGGTATGGGCTAATATTTTCATGTTCTTTCTATCAAGGATCATTTAAGTCTTGTGATTAACTATTCTTTACTCTCATATACATATTCCTCCTACATTGTTACACTCACCCTTAAATGAATCATCCTTTCCATTCTTTAAGGAGATATTTTTCCATTTATATCTATATGATAATGGGTGCACCTATGTTATTACCTCATCATTATGAAAAAGTGATTAATAATTAACATATCCATTGAAAAGTGGTGACACCATTATGTCTAATACTAACCTAATTGACTCAACAAGTTCTTATCCAAGTTTACCTTTACAAGTTTCTCTTGGGAGGCATTAATGAAAACCTCATGTGGTGGAAGATCCCTGCAAAACCTCAATGAACTTTCATGAGAACCCTAATATGATTAACTACATGGACCTCTTATTCATTATCCGAGATGTTCCATTATACATTCAATAGATGGAATTAAGGCTAATGTGGATGATGTCACCCTTGGGATAATTGCAAGCAATTAATTATGTGCCTAATAAATATAAAACACTCTCGTACTACCTGCCTTCCTTATAATCTAAAGTTATCAATGAAAAATATACATCATTCTAAAATATTTTGAGTAGTATAATAAAAGGAATTATCTGGAAGTACAAGTAAACCCGTCGGGGTACTGAACAGGCTTGCTGGAAACAGGGCCATTCCTATATGGTACTAAGGTAAGCCCACCCAGGTACTGAATAGGCATGTTGGCAATGGGGCTATTCCAAGTAAAGGGAGTTGAAAAACATAAATTGGCACACCTAAAACTGAACAAAAAAACCTTGGGTCTCATTCTGAAGCAATCATTATCAAATTAAGGCTAGGAGATGACCTTTATATCTCTCAGATAATGTTCTTAAGAACCTTCAAGTATCCACTTTAGGGTTATATCTTTAAAATAAATAAGTTTGCAATAAAGTGGGACCCTCAATATATGTAATCCACCCTACCTAAGCAATAAGAGCTTCATCTCTAGAAACTTGGGTAAGAGATGAGTTAATCATCTCAAGATGTATTCTTTTATGTATTCCTATCTTCAAATGGGATCTAAACTATGGTTGTATCACTTTTATTTTAAGGGTAATCTAGGAAGGGGGAATATTAGTCAAAGTCATTATGAAAACTCTTGGACACTATCCTATAATCATATTAGAGTCACAACGATCTATTTCTCCTAATAATGATCCACAATATCTTGGATAAGACTTAACGTCAATTCACTAACAGATCCAATCTATTACTCATGACTCCACTTTGCCATAATAACTACTTTTCCATGGGTAAGAAGTGTGAAGAAGAGGCCAAGAGGTTTATATTTTATAGAAGGTTACTTAATAGAGAACTTAATGAGCTGAAGAAGGGTGAAACTTCAGGGAATGTTTGAACGAGTGAGGAGTACCATCAATTTTGAAATTTTGAAGATCAATGTTGCATGAGGACTTGCAATGGATAAAGCATGGGGGAAATGTTGGGTCTCATTTTTTATGCCTCCAATTACCTTATATTTTCCTCTATCTTGACCAATTGTACCTCAGACATATGCACCATTTTATTATTTTCTTCAGAGACATGTCTTTTAGCCATACTTGTGTATATATGAGGTAACCTATGTTTAAATCACGATTTGTGGTATTTCTTAATAATTGGAATTCAATCATTGATGTTAATGATATCTAATTACTTTGATTGATCCAGTAAGACCTTATGAAAGAACTGCTACTCAATTATTGTTAGAGCCCTAAATTTCCATATTCATGCATATATGGCCTTGGCCCTCTTACTTGCATATTTTGCCAAAGCACTGTTGAGAAGTTCTTCTTTAAAAACCATTTTTTGGAAGATGTACACGCCCTGAACCATTAAAGACCGCGTACATATGCATTTTTCACCACTACATCTCGTATACATACACATGTTGCACCATTACAGCCCGCATATACTTGCAAAAGTTGAAAAAAATAAAAAATTGCAAGGAATTCATTGAAATTTATGGGCTATTGGAGGTTTCCCATTTAATCTTCCTATTATAGCCCATCACCCAACCGAATTACCATACTTTTGTCATATAAAAGGAGGTGTTAGGGTCTCATTTCCAATCTGAGCATAAGAACAATGAAACTCTACCTGATTTCACTTCCCCTCCTTGCCCAAGATATTGTTTCCTTTTGTGAGAAATTGCATTAGCATTCCCTCATTAGCCCCTTCTTCCTCCATTTAACCCATTCCTTTCCATATAAGTGATGAAAAGGTTGAGAGAAGAAGTTCATACAAGGTGCACTTGGATCATGGTAAAGAGGATCCCAAACCAGATTCGTGGAATGGTGGACGACTCAGATTTTAACGTATAATATTTGTATTATAAATAAAAGAATCACATTTTCCTTATCTTCTCCTCTATCTTGACCAATTTTACCTTAGACATATGCACCATTAATATATTTTCTTCAAATACATGTCTTTTATCCATTCTTGTGTATATATGAGGTAATCTATGTTTAAATCATGATTTATGAGATTTCTTAATAATCTTATCTCATGTCTCATGAGTATATATGAGGAAAATGTGATTCTTTTATTCATAATACAAATATTATACCTTATAGTCTGACTTGGCCACCGTTCTGTGAACCTGGTTTGGGATTCTCTTTACCATGCTCCAAGTGCACCTTGTATGAAATTCTTCTCTCAACCTTATGATCAATTCTATGGAAAGGAATGGGTTAAATGGAGGAAGAAGGGGCTAATGAGGGAATGCTGAGGCAATTTCTCACAAAAGGAAGCGATATCTTAGGCAACAAGGGGAAGTGAAATCATGCAGAGTTTCATTGTTATTATGATTATATTGGAAATGAGACCCCAACACCTCCTTTTATATGACAAAAGGATGGTTATTCGATTGGGTGATGGGCTATAGCAGGTGGATTAGTTGGGGAACCTCCAATAGTCCGTAAATTTCAGCGAATTCCTTGCAACTTTTTATTTTTTTCAACTTTTGCAAGTATACGCGGGTTGTAATGGTGCAACATGTGTATGTACGCAATATTTAGTTGTGAATAAATCATATGTATGTGGGCTGTAATGGTGCAGGGCGCATGCATCTTCCAAAAAATGGTTTTTTAAGAAGAGCTTCTCAGCAGTGCTTTGGCAAAATATGCAACTAAGAGGGCCAAGGCCATGTATGCAAGAAAAGGGAAATTTAGGGCTATAACAACCAGTACTCATTTCAGTGTTCATATGGTATTCAATTCATTCGGTACCTATTTGTGTGCTCTTCCGGTACCAATGATGTGCTCGCCCGATACCTATTTCTATGCTATTTTGGTACCATATATAGTTCAAAAATTTGGAATGCTTCATGAGGAAAATAAGGGACATGGATTTTGTCCAGAATGACGTATACATGTATATAATCAAGCCCAAATTCACCCGGACTTCCAACTAAGGGGGAATGATTCTACAAAAATTAGTAAAAATCTAAAACTTCCAACTTATGCCTTGATTTACATGCATATCGTATCATATCTAGAAATTATATAATATGGGTTTTGTCTAGAATGTAGAAAATTGAGTATTATGCAGGAACATTTCCAAAATTCAAATTAATTTGGAAGATATCAGTGGATCTCTAACTCGAATCTGCCCAAATTAATGAAAAACCGAGAGTTTTGAGATTTATCCTAAAAATGTAAAAATTGTTTTCATAGTTTAGGGATTTGGTTTCATCCATTCCTCCATGGATTTTATGTATAAATAAGACCTCATAGGTATGAGGAAGGAGATAGGAATTGTTAGGCTATAGATTTTATTCTTGAAGACTCTTGATTGTACACTTGTTTATGATGTAATGATATAAATTACAGTTCATGGAATTTATGTGTGTGATCAAATATTTCCATCTGTAAGTTTCCTTTAAAGCTAGCTTGTTGGTATGAAAAGGGCCCACCGACCCAACCAGGTAAGATTCTTTGTATATTTTGTGTAGATATAATTTTGTCTTGTGTGGATAAAACAATTATGTGTTTCGATCATAGTATCTAATTTTACTTTTGTGTGTTCCAATAAAACATTTGACAAAATGCAATATAGATGTGTGGAAATTCTAAGTGAGTGAGATTTCTGAGTGTAATATAGATTTCTAAGTAAGTATGTAACATCCCGCTCTGGCGCACTGAGAAAACTTATTCTTTGAGGACACCTGCTCGCAAGTGATCTGGACTTTTATGATGTTAAACCATTTATACTTGATTATGATGCGATTGACAAACGACATGATGTTTTACCATTTGATGTAGACAAGTGCTATTGACTTAGTTTTATTGAGTGTGCAGGTTTTTTGACCTTGAGGATGCCGAGGCATCGGTGGAACCCCTTGGACTCCAGATTGAGTCAGGGAGTGTGCTTTTGGGTTGATTTATTTACTGTGATATTTCATTTGATTCGATGATATGATGTTGACATTTCTAACCTGATTGTTGATGATGCAGGTTGCTGATAGCTTGCTGACTAGACTCACATATGGAGTAAAGGGGCCACACACGATTTCCAGAGAGGTTGGGAGAGGGGTGGACAACATCCCTACCACCGCCTACTAGTACTCCCGCCGTGGCTTGAACTGTAGGTTAACGATTACCTAGTTCGAGAGGATCCATGATGCCGTGAGGGTAGAATGCGACAGTCGCTCACGATGATTCTAAGGGGCACGCAATAAGGCACGGGCCTTATTCCTTAGAGCCCTTAGTCTCCCACAAGTTCACCTGGCGGAGTGTTGACTCCAGGGGTTATAGATGTCTACCAATCAGTCCAATGGGCGAGTGGCACCCTTGGAGCACGTGGTGCATCCTGAAGGGAACGTCGCGCAAAAGAAACACAAGAAGCGAGTGGCACCCTTGGAGCACGTGGTGCATCCTGAAGGGCACGTTGCGCAAAATAAATGAACGAGGCAAGTGGCACCCTTGGAGCACGTAGTGCGTCCTGAAGGGCACGTCGCATTAATGACGAGGAATAAATAAACCTAGACGGCCCTAAGACACTAACACCTTAAGAAATCCTTAAACAACTCCACTAACCAATTGTCACCTAGCTCAGAATCTAATTCCTAAGCCTAAGATTTTTCTAGGGTAAAAATTTTAGTGTAACCTTAAAGAAAAAGGCCCTAGCATAAAAATAAAAATTCACACAAAAACCCACTTAAGTACTAGTTGGGTCTTCATAAAACTCTTGGGGTAAATGAGGAGAGTAAGGATTTAAATAAACTAAGGGATTAATTACTCTTGTATTCTTTCTATATGAGA
>ML788895.1:133275-144454 GCA_009831015.1 Picea engelmannii
ATTTACTTTTTGGTTTAAAAAAAAAAAAAAAGAAGGGAATAATAAAAATAGGAAATTGAGCCTTTTTAAAAATAAAAAAAAATAAAACTTATGGAGAGACATGGGGGATGAGTGACACTTGTAAAACTGAGAATTTTTTAGGGTTTCATTTAAAAATTAAATTAATTGTGAATAGGAGAAGAGGGGGGGTCTCAAAAGACTATAAAAAGGAAAAGGAGGGTTAGGGTTAGAAGGGGGTTATGTTGTCGAATTGAGACTGGACTGTTTGCTTGTGAGGAGTTGGGAATTTCTCAGTTGTATTGGAGTGGTAGCTTAGCCTTGGAGGCAAGATGAGAAGCTAGGTTTATTTTCTAGATCTTGTGTGTCCGCTTTGTGGCTCGGGGGGCTAAGGGGGAAGCAGAGTACCCCTAGCGTTGGCTGGGAGGTACCAGTGAGGTCGCCACGGTCAGCGAGCGGGAGCGGCACGAAGAGCGGACGACACTGGAGGATGGCATTGAGGCAACGGTATGGTTTTCAAATTCGTAGAATGGTACACATTAAGACTCATGCTGGGAATGGGTTATCAGTTGTGAATGAACTAAATGAATGTTTGTAGTTATGCACTTAGCGTTTATGATCATATATGTTGTTTATTCTTAAGGTTGTCTCATGATAATGGAATTGGTTGCCATGTAAATGATGTGTAAGTGTTACGGATGTCAATGCCACTGAAAAAATGTTTTTCCCTCTGTTGATAGATAAAGAAACACCAAAAAAATATCGATAAGGTGCTTGTCTGTATATTATTCATGGGTATTCTGGCGTTAGTCGGATTTATCAATTTCTACTTGCATGTTGGGCTTTCTGATAAGAAAAGGAAACGTATAAACCCTTGAGTCTGCGTTGTGAATACCCCGGTTGGGCCAGCGTCTGATGCATCGGTGTTATAACAAGGTTCTGGAATGAAATTTTGAAATCAACCTCAGACTACCATTTCTTACCCAACTCTCATCTACTTGGTTATCCCAACACTTAGTAAACAGTACGAAGCCCGTCTAGTAGAATTTCCATGAGCGGTTTGTTTTTTTTTTCTGCAAAGGGTAGGCTGTCGAGATTAAGCGACTGTGTTCGAGTAGTTCCTTCCAATGGAAATACTCATTAATTGGGTTCTTGTGTGGTAAAGTATTTGACTTCCTCGCCTTCTGTATGTCCAAAAACAAAAAGAAAACACATTCTGCTATGCGGCCCAGATTCCACGTTGCCTTGGCAACTTCTGCATTGGCAATGTTGCGAAAGATTCTAGGCATTGCACACCTCACTCGAGCACTGTTAAACCTCACTAAATTCACCCCTACATGCTTGCTTGACCCTCTCTGCCCTACGGCCGACACCCCCCCCCTCGACGGACTGTGTAACCGGTTGTCTGCGTCTTTACCTTGGGGCGTTTCCTTGGGTGATCTCTCTCCTTCTGGCAATGTCGCCCTGATCTTGGAATCTGTTCCTATCGACGCATGGTGAGGGTTCCATTTGGGGAATGGGAATTCCTTAAACCCGTGGCCTGCTACCACGCTTTCCCCCTTCCTCACATGACTAACAACGAAGATTTTCCCCAATGTTGGTCAGCCCTGTTTCGTTATGTTTTACCCTCCTCACCCTTACCTAGCAGCGATTGGTGTCAGCACCTGTATCGTTAATTTAATGCCCAGTTATCACTCATGACAGTGCCTAGCCATTCCCTTGTAACTTGAAGTTTATCCTTAAGCAACGGTTACTTCTTTAATGCACAACCTTAGCTCGCTTCGTTAGATCCATTTCATTTGTTCCTCTGACGCTTTTAATTTTTATTATTTTGGATTTCCTTACCTTTTGTCATTCTGATCAATCCTGCAAAGCCACTAGATAACAGTGATTTAATACACACGTCTTTTCCTAATCCTTATTTCAGTTTTTTAAATTTTATCAGTGCTATTCGTAGTCAATTTGTAAAATTGTAACACCATAGCCTAAACCTGGTACCTGGGAGAGTATGCAAACTGCAACTACTTTCCAATACTGTTTTTGCCAAGAAACCCTTGTAGGTAATTATTAAATTTTATTGTTGAGCACCTCTTTTTAGACAACCTGAGTCAATTTTTGGCCTGGGCGCATTTCTTGAAGAGAATCCCCCACGATCCTTTAAGTTTTATTAAATTGTTAGTTGACTGCACGACATTTATTGTAATGATAATTATTTAAATTGCTATTTCATTGTTATTTAAATGATAATTATCTAGTTGTCACGTAATTGTAGGGTTATGTGATTGTAGGCTATTTAATTGCTAATTAAATGGTGGTAGAATGATTTACAGTGATAAGGGTTTTGTTCTTATTTAATGAAAGGAGGTATTCTTTTATTTAAAACATTTAAGAAGGGTTTTTCTTTTATTTATTTATTTAATGAGAGGAGGTATTATTTTATTAAGATTTTAAGAAGGGTTTTATTCTTATTTAATGAAAAGAGGTATTCTTCTATTAAGCAGTTAAGAAGGGTTTTATTCTTATTTAATGAAAGGAGGTATTTTTTTATTTAATCATTTAAGAAGGGTTTTTATTTTAATTATTTATTTGAAGAAAAGAGGTATTCTTTTATTTAATCTTGTAAGAAGGGTTTTTCTTTCTTTTATTTATTGAATGAAAAGAGGTATTCTTTTATTAAGCAGTTAAGAAGGGTTTTAATCTTATTTAATGAAAAGAGGTATTATTTTATTAATCGTTTAAGAATGGTTTAATTCCTTCATTTATTTATGAAAAAAAAGGGATGTAGACACCTCCATGTTCCTCAGAACAGTCACTATCCCTGAGACCTTAAATGGTTAAAATCGAGGGGAACCTGGGCTTGAGCATTGATTATGTGTCTTGGAGGTCCTAACCATTGCAGGGTAGGACGGGTGGGTAGTCAGTCTTACTTATTGTCGTTGATCATCGCTAAATGAATGCTGATACTGTGGTACGTCGTATGTTGTCTTGCGGTGTTCGTCTTGCTGGCGTCTTGTTAGTTGCTGAGTTACTAGTTTATGCCTGAGCAGTCAGCCAGGAGCCTATCTGACCTTCTCTCTCTTCGGAGCAGAGGACTAAGATTAAACGCCCTGCTTTTCGGTGAAAAAATAGTAAAATCGACTATTATGGATTCTTCCTTATGTCTAGGGTCTCTTAATGCTTGCAGTTGTGCGCCTTATGTCCTCTGGTTGTGTTCATCGTGGTTGTGTCTTGTCGGTTTTCAGGTGGCGACGTAGAGGCAAGTGTGTATGTCCCTTTTTACATGCATGCACACAGCTTAGAGAAAAAAAAAATTGCACCTGTTAAGGAGTTGTTGTCGTAACGAGGAGGGTCATTACAAAGTACCTTTTATCCTTGTGTGTGTGTAAACAATCATTTGTTATATTGAATTCTTTAATGTTTGTTTCTATTTTGCAAATACAGAAACAATTGATATCTACATCTCTCACCCTACACGAACCTATAATGGAGTATCTCACTACACCTAGAGTTTTCTTCCAGAATTGATTAGGTTATATCTTCCAAATACAGGAACAATTAAGATCTCCATCTCTCACCCTACATGAACCTATAATGGAGTATCTGACTATACCTAGTATTTATTCTATGATTGATTGATCTTCCTTTTAAGAATGTGCAGAGTGTTAATTACACATTGTTGTAAATTAGTTTCCATGGGAAACAAAGTCAATGTTCATTTTTCCCTTTCATGAGCCTATAAATGAACATATTCATTACCTAAGAAAGACCCTTTAGATCACATGCTTATTGATATTTTTTTTATGAGTTTTTCTTTCTGGTTTCTAAACTGTGTGGAGAGTATTGTTTTAATATCATAAGACAAAGTATTGTTTTTGGAGTGTTTCTTATGTAGGCTATACTCATCAGACATAGTTAAACCACCTGTTGTCGGAACCTATAGTGTAACAACTCTGTTGATTATGAATCTTGGTCAATAATTTATGTTTGGTAATATATTATACATATAATTGCACCAACACACCTCTTGTGGGTTGTTTGGGGGTTATTCTCCACGTTTCTTCTCGATTGTTCTTCTATATTTACTCTTCACTCATTGATTCCCTTCATTCTTGTTCTTGTTTTGGACTTGGGGGTGAATTACTAAGGAGGAAGCCATTGTTTTTTGGTTGTAGTAGTTATTGGTGTATTCCATCCCTAGAATCAATGCCTGCATTTATGAGTTTCATTGGCACGTGTTAAGTTTCTTTTATAGCAGCAAGTCTTAAGAGTTCCCAACATGGAGATTCTTGACCATATGCATTGGAGCCCTGGAAGGAGGTGTCTAGCCTGAGGGACTTCATGTCAGAGAAGGGGTTCCATTCTCTTGGGTTGTTTAGGATAGAGAGAAGAGAGATGATGTACTTTGGATTGTTTTGTGTCGATAAATCTATGAGAGATTAAGTGCTGAGTGGTTTGGGGAAGCTGAGCTACACCCTGGAACCATCCTTGTGGATCCATAGCCCTTACTTGGGCATGACATTGTTTTTGATGCTTGGAACATCAGTGTCTATTGTTGGTTCAAACTTCCTTGGTCTACAACTAGTTGGTTATTCACTTTATTAAAGATAAGTTCTCTCTGTCATGGTTTCCATGACTTGTATATTTATTTCCATTGTGTATTAATTAATATCTCTAATATCCATGTTTATATTATGCATTCTTACTAGATATGGTTTTTCATGGAATGATAAATCTTATTTAAGGATTCATATTGATTATTGTTAAATTCATTTTTTGTTTTCTTATCTTCTGCATGCATTCTAGAATTAATTTTATTATTGCATATTAATTTTCAATACTTGAGATGAATCTTGTTGTTTTTCGGGATCCATCCTATGGGAAATTGGATTTGTTATACTATGGTTTCTGATTTTTCTTGGAGAGCATCCTTGGAGTAGTGTGGCCCAACCCAATGGCTGGGTATGTTAAAATAAAATATCCCCCTGCATTTTTTATAGAAGAGGTACTCCTCTGTATGTTCTGAAATATATATCTTGATACTTGGAATATTAAAATAGGGGATACTCAAAATAAACTGCAATCTTTATCATTCCAAAAAATATAAAATATTATTGATTTAAAAATAATATATTCATAGGAGAATTCCTTAGAAGAGGACCATGAATCTTTCAAATACTATGATACAATATACAATATATTGTATAGAAATAAAATAACTATTACATGAAAGATAATATAATTCTCACATCCATCAAGGTATCATAATTTTTTATCACATTCATAAGAAGGAAAGACACAAGTCCACAACTGAGAGAACTTTAAAAGCATATTTCATTCAAAATAAGAGAGAATATCATAGGCTCATTTCAAACATCCGATGCTCAAAAACTTAGAGTTTTAGAAATCATTGAAATCACACCCCAAACTAGTTCTCTTCGGAGTTAAAAAATAATTGTCTTAATTGTCTATTTTTCAATAAAAACAAATAACATTCCTCCAAATGGACTGGGATGGGGCTCCCATAGACCATACAAATAAAGTGTAATAGGGTTGAACCTGAAAAAGAGGAACGAAGGATATGATCATAAATCTATTATGTTTTCTCAAGAACGACAAGACATGACTCAATGATTCCGGAAGGAGAAGGAAAAAAAATAGATAAATTATGAAATATGTGATCAATTTACTCACTATGATGGATTTATCCCTCTTTTAATTTCCTCATGAGGTTCCTTTTTCATTCGCCTTGGTCGATATTCCTAGAATTTTTGTAACTACATCTTCTTGGTCTCGTTTTGTTATTTTAGTTAAGGAATTTTTAACCAATTTTCAATATAATCTCTCATAGGTGCAACAATTATTACTTGCCTTACTCTTAGATCACATAATGAACTTTCTAGATCTCATAAATCAATTGAGAGACGATGTAAAGTGTATTCAATGTCTTCATTTTTGTTTACATAGTTTACTAAAGTTTACTAACCAACTTTCAATTTATAACTCTAAATACTCGGTCAGACTATTGAATCTCTTGGTTGTTGCAAACTTTAAAAATTTCAATTTTTATTCAAACTACTCTTTTTCCATAAATATAGAATTTAATATAAACTTTGTGTCTTCAAATTCTCTAGTTGTTCCAGCTAGACCCAAACCAACAAAGTTTATATAAGATTCTCCCTTTTTGACACTTAAGGTTTCACAATTAACCAATATGTCTTTTAGACACTTTATTATTTTAATATAGCACAATTTTAGTTGCTTTACATGATCAGGGGATGGAAAGTCTTATTCTTTTCTTTTTAACTCGCTCATATTTGAAACTATCATAAACAAATGTGGTAACAACTCCTTTGACTATTAATATTTATGTGGTGATTGTTTTGAGAGTTGTTTAGATAATCCATATTATTAAAAATTAATTTTTGATGTTTCAGATCCATATCAAGATCCATCTTTGGGATGAAAATTCAAGGAAAAAAGATGAGAAAAGAAAAACTAATATCATCTTGACTATAAAGGGAAACCTAAGAGGTCATCTTAAAACCCTATAATTAATAAATTAATAAATAATAAAAAGTGCTAAGGAATAAGCCCTAATAAATAGTACTAAGGTATAAACATAATATTATTAATGAGCATAAACCCTAGAAATATTAGTATTAGTATTATTACTATTAGTATTATAAATTTTAGAATCATTAATTTTAGTATTATTAATATTAGTATTAATTATATTAATGTTATTAATAATAGTATTATTAATCTATAAAGTATTAAGCATAAACCCTAATATTAATGCTAGTATTAATAATTTTATAATTGTAGTTAGTTCTAAGAAAAAACCATAAAATTAATAGTATTAAGTTCCAAATGGTACTTAGGAGAACAAAATTACAGGAAGTAATGACCAACCCTAGAAAGTGAGAACAAAAAAAGAAGAAGAAGGAACCAAGGAGAAAGAGAGAAAACCTTATTGCATTTACCTGTTATTGTTTTGGTGGATCAAAGGGAGCCAATTCTCATTTATCTATAGACCATTATATCTATTCAAGTTGTTGGGATGCTTGATAATTTCTATTGTTTTTCTCATCTAACTCTTTAAAATGTGAGCTTCTAAGAAGACACCAAAATTCTAGCAAAAGAAGCTCACTTTTTAAAGAATCAGATTAGGGAAGCAATAGAAATCATCAAACATCCCAACAACCTAAATATAGACAATGATATAGAGATCAATCAGAATTGGATCCCTTTTATCCACCACAACAATAATAGGTAAGTATAGTAAGGTATAGTAAGATTTTGTCTTGTTCTCCTTCGTTCCGGGTTCTTTGTTTTTGTTTTTTGTTCACTCTTTCTAGGGTTGGTCCCTACCTTCTGTAATTTTGTTATCCTAAGTACCATATGCACCTTAATACTATTAATATCAGGGATTATTATTAACCTTCATAATACTCATAAGTTTAATAATACTAATAATACCAATCCTTTAATATTAGCATTGAAAGTAGCGTTTAATTATTCTAGAATTAATGTTAGCCATCAATTTTAGGGTTTTCTCTTAGTATTATCTATACTTATAAAATTATTAATACTAATATTAATAAATATATGGTTTATGTTGAGTAATAATGTTATGCTTATACCTAGTACTATTTATTAGGTCTTATTCCTTAGTACTTTTTATTATTTTATTATTTTATTAATTTTTTGGGTTTTAAGATGACCTCTTAGGTTTCCCTTTCTGGTCAAGATGATATTTATGTTTCTCCATAATATTTTATCCTTGGCTTTGAGTCTTGGAGATGGATCCTGATATGGATATGAAACATCGATAAACAATTTTTAATACTGTGGATTATCCAAACAATTCTGAAAACAACTCCTTTATAAAATTCCTCATCATTTTTTAGGGCAAGCGATATATATTATCTCAAATTTGTGATTCTATATCCCAAGGAAATAATTTTTTTTTCCAATTTCCATGCCTCACTAAAAAGAGACATTGTTTTCTTAATATTTTCTCCAACATGTAATCTAACTACAACAAGTAAGCTTGATGTCCCTCTCAATCTTGAACTGGATTCTAGTGTTCCATCAAATCTCATCCAAGGATGCATTGTAGAAATTGGGGTAGAAAATATGGGTGGAGGAATCTGAGCACTCTTAAGTTATTTAATTGTGTCTTTCAAGGTGGCATTTTCATTCTCCATTTCATCAAAAGTTATTTTAAGGTATTTCCCTGTAACTTCGTGGATATGTACAATTTTAGAAGGTGGGACCCCATTGTGACCAAATTCTATACTATATTTTCCTTGAATCATTTTGTTTTTGAATGAAACTTTTTAAAGACCAATTTTTTTGTACTCTTGTCAAATAGAGCACTATGCAAAGTCAAGGACTCTTATTCAAAAAATATCGGTTCCTACATTTCCAGCTCTGTTGCCACTCATCTTCTTTCCTAAACTCTTTGCTCTTCATCATGAAATTATATGTCTTCAATATCTACATCCAGGTCCATATATTCAAGAAAAATTTAATATTTAGGTGCACCCTCATTTCCTCTTTATTTTATTGTTTGTATTTTTATTTTACTGGTTACTAGAAGTTTACAGGGTCACTCGAGACTTCCCTTATGCAGTTTTTGATCTCATGCATCAATATAATTGTCAACTGAAGACTTATTTTGTTCATGTGCTGCCAACTGAGAGATTGGTTTTGGTTGGATGTTTTTATGAAATACATTAGGATAATGAGTACTCCTTTCATTAAAAACTCTCTCCCTTTGTCTATACCAGTCAGTGGTGCTAATAAAGTCTCAATTTCCTCTTGTTTATTTTCAAAAAACACTGCTTGAAGGTCCTAGTAGTCGCATTATTTTTCTCTACATATAAATGAACTACGAAAGTGAAACACTAAAGTCAACATATGTCCTATGATCGATAAATAGGTGGTTAGAGATGAACCCTTTGATTTCATATTCTAACTTTAAGTTATAATGTTCAAACTACACTCAAAATTCATCAATATTCTAAGTATTTCTCAATAAAATTACCCAAATTCTCCAAGGCAAAGTAATGAATACATTTTTTTATTTTTTCATGAAAGAAATGAGCCCAAAATAAAAAAAAAATCATACCTCTACCAAAAATATCATGTCTAACACATAATATGGGAGATACAAAGTTTTTTATCGAGAAAAATAAATTTTGATAACACTGTAGTGTTCCATGACTTCAACACTTCCTTTGTTATTCAGGAAAGTCATTGCTTCTAAAGATAGTATTTATGTTTTCAGCCCAAATATAAGTTTTGTGAAGTAAGAAACAAATGCATTATGAACTTCATAGAAATGATAAGTATCCTTCAGTTTATGTAAGGTTGGGTACCACATTTGTACTCGGTCAATTTTCCAATTAACTTGTTTTCCCAAATTCAAATCCTTAGAAACATGACAGTAAGTGATGGATAATATTACGTGTGAATACATGTAAAAACAAAAACTTCTAGAAATTTGATAACTGAAAAGATTTTCTCCAGAAATAATGTTTTCCAAGTAAAAAATAAAATTTTATGAATCATAAAATGTAAGATATATAGAGCCAGTCGGGGAATGGTAGCCATAGATTCTTGACCAACTACTCTTGAAAAAATACATTCTATATATCGATAATGGTTTTATAAAAAAATCACCTAATGGACAAATCTTTAAGCATCATTGTCGGGTCTTCAATATATTCCTGCAAGATCTCCCATCCATTGCTTCTTTCCTTCAGGAAAATATTGGCTCCATCTCCTTTGAATGTAATTGTTGTCTCTATGAGTTTGAGAATTTTATTGAATATTGATGGTGCTAGATAAATATGGTATTCTCCTTGAAGTTGAATTATCCTCATATTTTCATCATATTCGTTCGTGCACTAGGAAACTAGTTATTTGGAATCAAAAACTTCCAACACATAACTTTCTAAAGAAATCCCCGATGTCCAAACTTGGTTCACGTTCCTTTTCGTTAGTGGTAGTGATGAATAATACTAGTATGATATTTACTACTAGAATATCTAATCCTCCCACCCAAATGAGTTCAGAGTGCTGTCAGAAAATTGTTCTCTTCTTCTCATTGTCATATTTGATGAATTTATTGAACTAATGTACAATCACTTTAAAAATTTAATATCAAAGTAAACCTTTTGACCATAATATACCTTGAAACTCTTCTTTCAAAGGAATGATTAATATGAATTAAATTTTAATCGATGGATACTTGTCTCGAGAAGGTCACCATTAATAACAACGTTTTAATATTTTGAAACCACTTGTTATTTTCTATAAGATTTTCCTTAAATGTACTTTGGGGACAGTGAGAAGATGAGACATGTATTACCATGGAGCAATGGAGGATCATATGCATGTCAAGAAACATTGGAATCAATAAAACTCGTGGACCTGTGAACCCATGATGGAAATGTAAGAAGTGACTAAGTATAAGACTGAATTAGTCAAAATTAAGGGGGGGAATTTTTCAAGATTTTTGACCCGCAAACCCACGATGAAGGTGAAACTAAAATAAGTATTGAAATATCGAGAGAGAAATAAAGTATGATAAAATGGCTGGGTATCATTAATCGATCATATGGACTAATATTGGTGAAAATCAAGTGAATCGAGCGAGTGGATTATACCCATGGTGAATGTTTGAAAAAGTTATAAGTATGTTTTGAAATGAGGATGGCAGAACATGGTAGTGCATTTTGGAAACAATAGAGCTTAGGACTTAAAGGAGAATATGTGACAATCCATGATAAAATAAAATAAAATTAAGTATGGGTGTAACATGGATACCATGAAATACAACGGTGCATTTTGAAGGAGGCAAAAGTTTGTAACAAGAATGAAATTGACTCATGAACCCACAACAAAGAGAAAATATTTTAAGTGTTAAAATACACAAAATAGGATTTTTGAAATACTTTACACATTTATGGGTCAACAATTGGCTTCGAATATGGGACAACATACCCCTGTGGGTTACTAAGATTCCATAATCCCGAACACTGGTTGATGGAGTCAGTAAAATAAAAGAAAATAAAGGTTTTGAAAATATGCACAAGGGAAGAAAAACTATGTACAACTTGAGACTCAAAATTCTTAAGAGAAGGAATTTTTGAGATGTTTTCCATTGACT
>ML788895.1:145309-182774 GCA_009831015.1 Picea engelmannii
GGTATCAATTCTCAAACTAAATTCTGAGTATTTGTAGGAGTCCGCTACCTCCAAAGATGAAGTAAGATGGAGAGAATTTGCAGTTTCCTGCAAACAGTCCCATTTTCAAGTTTTCGGCCGAAATATTTTTTCGGCCGAAACCTGGTTTTTAACGGAATCCGTTAAAAATAAACGTTTCGGCCGAAAAGTATTTCGGCCGAAATATTCTTACCGCAGGAAAATAACTCATTCAAAAAACATTGTACACGAATTTTGACGGCACCGTTAAATTTGACGTGAAAATTTTCGACCGAAAAATATTTCGGCCGAAAGTAATATTTGTTCGGCCGAAAAATTGCCGCTAGAATTTTTGGAGACCCGATTGTCACGAAAGTGTTACCCAGCTTCATGATTTTACCCACGAGTTATCCCTTTTTAAATTATTTTTCTAACATGACTTGATCAAAATGTATTTTAATAATTTGTTGTCTTTGAATCATTTTTCTTAATGCACCATTCCTTTTTTTTTCCAAATGCATCGTATGGTTGTATCTTCTTTGTAGAGGAGAAACTTCTTCTATATTTTCAGAGTTCACAGTATATCTTAGGGAATTTAATTCCAGATGAATGGGAATTTTGGATTCTTTTCCAGATACCAATGTACACAGTGATGATCAAGTGTTGTCTTTTTGGTGTAATTTGGATGGCCCATAATGCATCAATTCACTGTGTGTCCCAATTCCTCTAGTTCGTAACGATTTCCTTCTTAAGGATTTGAATCAATGTTTTATTTGGAAACTATGATAAACCATTTCCTTGGGGATAATAGTTTGATGATTTCCCCATGATGATAAAAAAATTCCCCAAACAATTTGGTGAAATTTGACCCTATGAAAATTGATCCATTGGTAGTTATGAACTTCTCTGGAACTCTAAATATTGACAAGATATTCTCTTTGAGGAAGTTAATGAGATCTTCAAATCAACCTTTTTGAGAGCTACAACTTATTTCCACTTGGTGAAATAATTAGTTGTAGTGAGAATGTATGAATGGCCCTTTCTAGACTTTGGATTGACTAGTCCAATGAAATCTAGTCCCCATTCTATAAAAGGTTCCTCAATTTTTATAGGTTGCAATGACATTTCTACTCTTTTCATTTTTCCTGAAATTGTTTGGCAAGAGATGCATTTTATAATCATTGAATATGAGTCATTAAAAATGGTGGGCCAATAGTTTCCATATCCCATAATTATGTGTAGAGTAGTCATAGGTGAAAAATGTCCCCCACAATCACCTTCATGAAATTATCCCAACACCTTTTGATATTTTGTTGAATCAATAAATATTAACAACATTCCATCAAAATTTCTTCCAAACAACACTTTAACAACTAATACATATTGGTTTTCCTTCATTTTCAAATCCCTTCTTTCCTTTGAAGACATACCAATAGGAAACTAGGCAGATTTCAGATAAAATATAATATGATTGTACCATTCTGATGTGGATGATGATGACCTTGTTGAAACATGATGCAAGAGAATCACCAGAAAAGCATGAGTGGATGACAGATCAATGCCATAGCACACATTTTGAAGTGAATTTTTAATTTTAAAGTGGCATATCATGTAAATCTTTTGAAAGGATTGTAATTTATGAACATCTTTAATGTTTTGGAGCTGGATGATCACATGATATAGTTGGAGGATGTATTTTATTTTAATGAATTTGCGTGAAGTACAGATTTGATGTGTTTGATCTTATATGTCTGTCACAAATATTTATTGTAATAAATCCTAAGGAGTTGAATGTTTTTATTTCGATAGGATAGATCTAGAGTAGTTAAAGGGAAAGGATCGAAGAGCCCCTCTTATATGAATCCTTGTATTGTTGCCCAAAAGAGGTTGCTAAAGTTATTGTTATAGTTGTTGATAGTTGTTTCCATTTTAGCTGAGAGTTTTCGAGAAGAATTGTATGAACCCATGTATATAATAGTTGAATGAATATAATAGAGGAGCATTGTTCCATATTTTTGGTGTTGTTGTTTCTATCTGAATGAATGAATGGTAGACTTTTTGTTTATATACAATTCTATGTTATTTACTCATTCTTGTGTTTATGAATGTATTTACATGATTGAATATATGTATCTATGAATATTTATATAAGTTTCAAGTGTTTCTCTTCTACGATAAAGTGAAAGTGTGCATAGTGTCTACAAGGAGTGCATTGACAATGTCCTCTTCGACTCATAATCGCAAAACACGTAACGTAAAAATTATGTCTACAAAGAGTGCATAGTGTCGGCAAGGTGTGCATGACAGAGTCCTTAGTGACTCAGAAAATTCGGTAGAGGTAGCTTGAGAGTGTGTGTAGGAGGAACCTCGCTCATTTTCATATTGTTCAGGAGGAACTAATTGAGCCTTTGAGAACTGTTTCAAGGAGTGCACATTCGCCTTCAAGATATTAAATTGAAGGAGGTTGGTCACAAGGTGTGTGTAGAATCGATACTTATCTAAGTATTGAAGGAGTCATTTTGAAGAAGTTCAAAGTGTTGGGAAGAAGCAATTCCAATAGAGGTAACTTGGAGCTTTGCATGCAGAGTGTGCATATTTTCCACAAGGAGTGTGCAGTAAAGTATTTCGACTCAAAATTTCAGGAGGAGTAACGAAATTCGTCCACAGAGAAGATAAGTTATGTAGGAGGAATTATTGCAAGGCGTGCACAAGATGAAATTTGACTAAGTGTCGAAGAGAGCACTCTAAGGAGGAAAAAGTTTGAGAAAGAAAAAATTTGAGGAGGGAGAGTGGCCAGAAATCTTAAAAGGGAGGATACCTTTAAGGTTTCCCAGAATCAATGAGCAAGATCTTTCCAGAAAGGATCGAGATCATCCCAGACCGTCAGATCTGGGGAAATTTACACGGAGGTTTCTCGTAAAGTATTTCGACACTTTGTAGTTTGGAGTATTTAAAGTGTTTGAGAAGCGGGGTCACCGAAGTCACGAATTCATGAAGTGATCTTATTTGTTGGCTGCAAGGAGGACACGTGGCATCGGATTAGAAAATCTAGGAGATAGAGGTCCGGAGAAGTTGGGTGTGGAATAGGTGAAATATTCACGAAGTTGTGAAATCTGAAGTACAACTGGACCGTCACATATAGGAAGACATGCAGTAGATATCCATGCATTCAGAGGAAGGTGTTTCAGAATGAAACAAAGGCAGAGGTCGTAATATTGTCGAAGCCCAAAGCAGCGAAAAGGAGCTGACCCATGGTTATAGTATGTGGTCATATTTGGGAGGAGTCTAGCACGAGAGCTAGTACTCACAAATTGGTGTTTCCAAGGCACCAGAGAACATGGGTCATAGGTAACTTGAAACTGTAGGTAACACCAAAAGGACCTATGTGTCACTTGTTCTGGGTCTACTGAAGACCCGAATAGACAATTTGGTTCAATGAATTTGAAGATCCAAGACCGGGAGGTCATAAAATCCCCAGGAGGGAAGGGGGGTTTCATCAAAACATATATATATCCATTTATTGCATCAATCCATGTAATTAGTTTGTATAGTCCTTGTCCTTTAACCTCTCTTAAAGGTTTGATCTCAATATCCTATTCTTGAATTTTAGCAAGCTAGTTTTCCCATTTTCCTTCTCTCAACTCTTGATTTAGAAACATATTTACTAGAGAAGTTGGGACATAGGTTGTGACATGAGATGAAAAAATATATGTCCTGCAATGTGCCATCACTTTGACTAAGGAGAGAGACTTATTTTCTATTTTTCCATATCTTAATTAATAATCATGTAAATTATTACTCATGAAACTTATTGGAAGTTGGTCAATGTTCACCAACCTCCAATGCCTATCTTTCCAACAACACCAATGTTCACCAACTGCCAATGTTCACTTTGAATGTTTGTAAATAAATATTTGAGAGAAAGTTCAGCTATATATAAATTAGTTTTTCGGTCGAAAAAACTTTGAGCAGAAAACTCTTTCGACTGAAAAATATTTTCGGCCAAGCTAAATTCATACCACAGGATTACTAGACATAAATTTGTTCAAGAGATTAAAAATCCTAAGATGAAAAGGAATGACAGTGGAGTACATAGAGTAGTTCTATAGACTAAACATCGGGGATGGATGGAGAGGGAGAGATGAGGAAAACGTTTTGATATATATAAATGGCCTGAGATATGAAATCCAAGACGAAATCAACATGATGATAGTAACGAAAGTGGATGATTCTTATCATATCGTGTTTAAAGAAGAAGAGAAGTTGGCATGAAAGCAGAGTGTGTGAAGTAAAGGTAGAAGTTTAAACAGAGGCAAGGAAATTTCCCATGACAAGGCACAAAATCCCAAAGGTGAGACAGAGAAACCACATTGTCACTTTGAAAGAGGAGGAAGTTTTTGAGGGAGACAAAGTGGTGGTAGAAATTTTTTTCCTAGAGGAAGAGGAAGACGCAGAGGCAGAGAGGTGAAGTGTTATTCTTGTGGAAATACAGGACACATGTCTTAGGAAAGAAAGGAGGTAAATCTCACATTTCAGAAGTGCAGAAGCGAAATGTTTAAGCAGAAGGTGCATCAGATGGAAAATATTTGATGATGAAGAAATTTCTCTTAAACCTAGAGCTAGAGATTGAAAAGCTAGTGTAGAGGAATAGTTTGTTTAGAACATATTGCAAGACTAAGGATAGAGTATGCAAGGTGATAATTGACAGTGGGAGCACATATAACTTAGTATCCAAAGAGATGTTGAAGAAATTGGAGCTGGAGAAAACTGCACATCCGAGTCTATATAAAGTCCCATGGTTGCAGAAAGGTCATCAGGTAACGGTAACTAAACAATGCCTTGTTGAATTTAAAATAGGAGGATATAGAGATGAGATTCAGTGTGATGTGATTCCCATGGATGTATGCCATGTTTTGTTGGGAGAAATAATACTTATTCATGATGGGAGAAAGAATACTTATTCATGGTGGGAGAAAGAATACTTATACTTTGGAGAAGAATGGTAGGAAACACATGTTGTTTCCAATTGAGAAGAAGAAAGTAACGAAAGAAGCCAACACAAGAATACTTCTCGTGAGTGGGAAGGAAATCCTAAGTGAAGTAAATAAGGAACATGAGATGCAGTTTGTTGTAGTGAGGAAGCTGAAAGTTATCCTTACAGGTACTTCTATGGAGTATATTCCTAAAGAATTTCAGGAACTGTTGGAAACTTTTTCTAACATAGTAGTGGATGTGTTGTCGAGATCATTGCCACCTATTAGAAGTATTATCCATCACATTGATCTAATAATAGGAGAAATTATGTCAAACAAAGAAGCATACAGATTGACACCTCAAGAGAATAAGGAGGTAAAGAGACAAGTCCAAGATTTGATGGACAAGGGCTTGGTCAGAGAAATATTTATTCCATGCATAGTACCAACTGTGTTGAGTCCGAAGAAGGATGGAGGATGGAAAATGTCTATAGAATCAAGAGGCATAAACAAAATCACCATTAGGTATATATTTCCATTTCCAAGGATGGATGACTTGATGGATTTCTTAAGTGGATCAAACTATTTTTCAAAGATAGATTTGAAAGGTGGATATCACCAGACAAGGATGAGAGAAGGTGATGAGTGGAAAACATCCTTCAAGACAAATGAGGATGAATGGATTGTTATGTCGTTTGGCTTTAAAAAATGCCCTGAGTACTTTTATGAGGTTGATGAATGAGGTATTGGAAGATTTTGCTGGTAAGTTTGTGATCATATATCTAGATGATATACTTGTCTTTAGTAAAACTCAGAAAGAGAATCTGAGACACTTAACATTAGTGATGAAGAGGTTGTAGTGGGAGAAGCTATTGATAAATTTAAAGAAATCATCTTTTATGAAGACATAACTCATTTAATTTGGTTTTGTGATCTCTTCAAATGACTTGAAGATGGATCCCGAGAAGGTGAAAGCAATAAGGGACTGGGCATCACCAACGAGTATATTTGAGGTGAGAAGCTTCCATGGATTAACGATTTTCTATTAGAATTTCATTAGAAATTTTAGTGGGATTGGTGAAAAAATGATGGATAAAGTGAAGAAAAGATATAAGTATTTCAAAGGGATAGAAGAGGCTCAGAAAAGATTCAATATATTAAAGGAGAACATAAAATAACAACCAATTATGATCTTGCTAGATTTCGAGAAGATATTTCAAGTGAGATGTGATGTGAGTGGAGTTGCAATCGAAGCGGTCTTGAGCCAAGATAATAGGCCTATTGCATATTTAAGTGAGAAGTTGAATGATACTAAGAGAAAGTACTCCACATATGATAAATAATTTTATGCCATAATTCAAGCCTTGAAGAAATGGAGACACTACCTTGTTCCAAAAGAGTTTGTTTTGTATAGCGATAATCTAGCTTTACAATTCATAACTAGATAGGAGAAGTTAAATCAAAGACATGCTAAGTGGATAGAGTTTATGAAAATTTCACTTTTTTCATTAAACACATTTATGGTAATGATAACAAGGTTGTTGATGCATTGAGCATGAGATGTTTGATTATGCAGGAATTCCAAGTGAAAACCTTAGGGATTGAACACCTTAAGTGAATGTATCATGATGATCCAGATTTTAAGGAGGAATATGAAGCATGTTTGAATCCTGTGCTCAGAGACAAAAGCCAGTGGACAGAGTATCTAGTTCAATATGGATTTTTGTTTAAAGGGTGCCAGTTGTGCATACCAAAATAATCGATGAGAGAGAATCTGCTGAAGGAAAAGCATAGTGGAGGTCTAGACGGATATTTCAGCCATGACAAAATGTTTGCATAGTTTAAGAGTTCATACTATTGGCCAAGTATGAGGGAAGAGGTGAAGAATTTTGTGAACATATGTAAGATTTTCTAGTATGCAAAGGGAAATAAAAAAAACACTAGATTGCATCAACCATTGTCTATTCTGGAGAGGTGTTGGGATGCAATAAGCATGAATTTCATGTTGGGATTGTCGAGGACACAAAGAGGAACTGATTCCATATTTGTGGTAGTTAATAGATTTTCAAATATGGAACACTTTATCCCATGCCAGAAGACCAGTGATGCAATGTGTGTTGCTAATTTGTTTTTCAAGGAAGTTATGAGACTTCATGGATTTCCTAGAAGTATTGTCTCAGACATGGATACCAAATTTGTTGGTCATTTCTGGAGGACATTGTGGAATAAAATGGGAACAAAAATATCCTTTAGTTTTTCATATCACCCTCAAACAGATGGATAAAATGAGGTGGTGAAACGAAGTTTAGGATATTTGCTGAGAAGTTTAGTCACTGAACATCAAAGTCAGTGGGATCAGATTTTCACACAAGCAGAGTTTGCATACAATGACTCAGTAAACAAAAGTAACGGAAATAACTTGTTCCAGATAGTATATAAAATGAATCCAAGGGGAGTGTCAGAATTAAGAGATCTAGATCAAAGTGAATTCAGAAGAATTGGGGCCGAAGACTTCACTGCAGAAATGCAGGAGCATCATAATCAAATCAAAGAGCAGTTGCAGAGGAGGAACAATGAATATAAATGCAGAGTTGATCGACATAGGATGAAACTTCAATTTTAAGTTGGGGATCAAGTTCTATCACATCTCAGGAAGGACTCAGAGGTTCCCAAGAGGAACATATAATAATCTGAATCTGAAGAAAATAGGACTATGCAAGATCCTAAGAAAATTTGATGAGAATGCTTATGAGATAGAGTTGCTAGAAGATATGGGTATATCGCCCATATTCAACATTGCAGACATGTATCCTTGTAGGGAATATGACACAAGAGGATTACAAGATCAGAAGGAGATCCAGTGGGAAAAGAATATGCATGTAGCATAGAAGCCCTAGATGGAGAATATCGTAGATCGGAGAATTGGTAAGAAGAGCATGAAAAAAACATATTTTGACTATTTGGTAAAGTGTAAAGGACACCCAAAGGAAGCTAGGTAAATGAAGTGGATATTCAGAAGCATGGAAGGTTAGTGTAGGATATCATGGATAGGAGTCCATGAATTTTTGGCCATAGGAGTATGATGCAGGAGCATCGCTAGTAAAACACGAGTGGAGGACAACTCAGAGCCCTAACACAGATTTTGAAGTGAATTTTGAATTTTAAAGTGTTGTATCATGTAAATATTTTGAAAGGATTGTAATTTATGAACATATTTAATGTTTTGGAGCTGGATGGTTACATGAAATCATTGGAGGATGTATTTTCTTTTAATGAAGTTGTGTGTAGTAAAAATTCGATGTGTTTGATCTTATTTGTCTATCACAAATATTTATTGTAATAAATCCTAAGTATTTGAATTCTTTTATTTTGATAGGATATCTCTAGAGTAGTTGAAAGAATCAAAGAGCCCTTATTGTATAAATCCTTTTATTTTTTCCTAGAAGAGGTTGTTGAAGTTATTGTTATGGATGTTGATATTTGTTTCCATTTTAGATGAGAGATGAAAGCTATCAAGAATCATTGTATGAAATCATGTATATAACAGTTAAATGAATATAACATAGGACAATTGTTCCAAATGTCTGGTGCTTTTGTGTATATATGAATGAATGAATGGTGGACTTTCTATTTATCTACAATTCTTTGTTATTTACTCGTTCTTGTGTTTATGAATCTGTTTACATGGTTAAATATATGAATCTATGAAGATTTAGATAAGTTTCGATTGTTTCTCTTCTACGAGAAATCACAATTGTGCATAGTGTCCACAAGGAGCGTGTTGATACAGTATTCTTCAACTCATAAGATCAGAAGAGATAACATAAAATTTATCTCTGTAAAGAGTGCATAGCATCCACAAGGTGTGCGTGACAGAGTCCGTAGTGACTCAGAAAGTTCAACATAGGTAGTTTGAGAGTGTATGTAGGAGGAACCTCGCTCAATTTCATATTTTTCAAGAGGAACCAATTGATCCTTTGAGAACTATTTCAAGGAGTGGATAATCACCTTCAAGAGATTAAGCTAAAGGAGGTTGTTCATAAGGTGTGTGCAGAATCAACACTTAGCAGGGTATTGAAGGAGTCATTCTAAAGAATTTCATAGTGTTGGAAAGAAGTAAGTACAAGAGAGGTAACTTGGAGATTTGAATGAAAAGAGTGCATATTTTCCACAAGGAGTGCACGAAAAAGTATTTTGACTCGAAATTTCAGGAGGAGTAACAAAATTCATCCATGGAGAAACTAAGTTGTGGAGGAGGACCTCTTGCAAGGCTTGCACAGGTTGAAATTCGACTAAGTGTCGAAGAGAGCGCTCTAAGGAGGCAAAAGTTCTAGAAAGAACAAAGCTCAGGAGGGAGAGTGACGATAAATATTCAAAGGGAGGATCCATTTAAGGTTTTCTAGAATCAACGAGCAAGATCCGTATGGTAAGGATCAGGATTATCCTAGACCGTCAGATCTGGGGAAAGTTACATGGAGGTTAGCCATAAAGTATTTTGGCACTTCGTAGTTCAGATTATTTAAAGTATTTTAGAAGCGGGGTTGTTGAAGTCAAGAAGTGATCCTAGTTATTGGCTACAAGGACACATGGCAACAAATTAGAAAATCCAGCAGATAGAGGTCCGAAGAAGTTGGATGTGGAATAGGTGAAATATTTGTGAAGTCGTGAAATCTGAAGTACAGATGGACTGTCAGATCCAGGAAGACATGCGGAAGAAATTCGTGGATTTGGTGGAAGGCGTTTCAAAAGGAAACAAAGGTGGATGTCGCAATATTTTCGAAGCCCAAAGTGGCGAAAATGAGTTGACTCATGATTATAGTCTGTGGTCCTATTGGGAAGGAGTCTATCATGAGAGCTAGTTCTCATGAATTGGTGCTTCCAAGGCACTAGAGAGAAAGGGTCATGGGTAACTTGAAACTATAGGTAACATCAAAAGGACCTATGTGTCACTTGTTCTAAGTCTACTGAAGACTCAAAGAGGCAATTTGGTTCAAGGATTTTGAAGATCCAAGACCGGGAGGTTGCAGAATCTGTGGGAGGGAAGGGGGGATGCATCAATATATATATATATATATATATATATCCATTTATTGCATCGATCCATGTAATTATTTTTCATAGTCCTTGTCCTTTAACCTCTATTAAATGTTTGATCTCAATATCCTACTCTTGAATTTTAGCAAGCCAATTTTCCCATTTTCCTTCTCTCAACTCTTGATTTAGCAACATCTTTACTAGAGAAGTTGGGACATAGGCTATGACATGAGATGAAAAAATAGGTGTCCTGAAATGTGCCATCGGTTTGACTGAGGAGAGAGACCGATTTTCTATATCTGTGTATCTTAATTAATAATCATGTAAATTCTTACTCACAAAACTTATTGGAAGTTGGTCAATGTTCACCAACCGCCAATGCCTATCTTTCCAACAAAGCCAATGTTCAAGAACCTCCAACGTTCACTTTGAATGTTTGTAAAGTAATAGTTGAGAGAAAGGTCGGCTATATATAAATTTGTTTTTCGGTCGAAAAACCTTGTAGCGGAAAACTCTTTCAATTGAAAAATATTTTTGTCTGAACTCTGTGTTGCTGGAGAAAAAAATTGTTTGTCATTTTTTATTGCACAAAATTCAACGATTTTGTTTGTTTTCCATTTGATTTGACATTCAATTTTTTAGCCGAAAACTATTTCAGCCAAAAGATGTATGTTTTCGGCCGAAAGGTGAAAACTTCATCCAAGAAATTGATTCTAACAATTTTTCTGCCCCCATTCTCACGAAAGTGTTACCCACGTTCATGAGATTACCCTTTAACCACCCATTATTTTCTATCATATTTTCATTAAATGTACTTTGGGGAGGGTGAAAATATGAGACACATACTATCATGGAGCAACGAAGGATCATATGTATGTCAAGAAATATTAGAGTCAAGACAAACCATCAACCCCACTTTGAAAAATCAAGAAACAAGTAAGTATAAGACTAGATCGGTCGGAAATAATGGGAGGAATTTTTGAAGAGTTATGACTCATCAAAACAATGGTGAAGTGGAAAATCAACTAAGTATTGAAATATCGAGAGAGAAATGAAGTACATGAGAAAATGATTAACTATCATGAATCGATTGGATGGACTAGTTGTGATGATAATCAAGTGAATCTGGTGAGTGGCTTATACCCATGGTGAACATTTGAAAAAGTTATAAGTATGGTGCAAAATGAGGATGGTGGAACATGATAGTGCATTTTGTAAATGACATATCTTCAAACTTAAATGAGAATATGTGACGAACCCACAAGAAACTCTAAAATAAATTTAGTGTTGGTGTACGATGGATACAACAAAATATAAGTATGTATTTTGAAGGAGGCAAAATTTTGTAACAAGAATGAAATGGACTCATGAAATTGCGACAAAGAGAAAAAAATATAAGTGTTAAAATATAAAAAATATTTTTTTTGAAATACTTAACACATTTATGGGTCAATGAGAGGCTCAAATAGAAAAGTGGCTCGACTACTTCTGTATTCAAAATACATATTGGAATAAATTCTTCGAATTTGGAAATGGGTATTAGTATGGGGTGACCATGACCAAAAATGGGTTCTACTGGAAGTGATCCCTACACCAGGAAATCCCCCAAGTCCATTAAAGATAAATTATTAATGGGTCAAGGATGAATATTTCATTCAAATATTAAGCGATGCTTGGGTCCCCTTCAATAATTCACTGAATGAATCTATAGCCAACCAATTTCACTAAAATATGAGAAAGGATAAATGATTAGTGATCTGATTGTCAAATGAAAAATGAGAAAAGGATGATAGACCCCTTTGGGAATTATAAGATGACATAGCCTCCATACTCTTTAAGGAAAAATTTGGATACTTAATAGATTCATAAAAGGAATATCTATGTTAATTAGAAAACAAAAGAAGAAAGTTTCTTCTAGAAAAAGAAAAAGAATGACGCTTAAAAAGTAGCGTGATATGGATTAAGGTCTGGGACAACAACATGAAATTATTCCATGATTTTGTAAATAGTAGGAAAAACATCAAATTAGTGTAGAAAATAGACAAAGGGGATATATCATGGGATAAATGTTTTAATGATATTTCTTTAGAAGGGGTCACGCACTTCCAAACTATTTTTAAATATGTAGTTGAGCCACTATAGGTGTCATTATTTATATTTATAGTTACTTCTCTAGATTTGTAGACCGAGGAGACAACCAATACCTCATGGTATAGGTGGGAAAAAAGGAACTACCCAGAACCGTTCACAACTTTCATAAAGACAAGAGTCTTGGACTAGATGGGTTACCCATATAATTTTTCCTCAGCTTATATTAATTCATAGAGGAGTATCTTTGTGAGAAAGTCCTAGATTCCTTCAACTCCACTTTCATTTGACTTATCCCAAATACAGAAAACCATACCATATTTGAGATATTTCACCCAATATCATTCTATAATAATATATGTAAGATCATCTCTAAAATTGTCTCACATAGACTAAAAGAAAATATCTCAAAACAAATTTCTCCAAAGCAGTTTGGCTTCCTCGAAGAAGGTTGGTGTTTCTCAGGAAGGCACTAATTCTATGAAAACAAAAAAATTTAAGGCCATAATATCCAAAGTGGACCTCTCTAATTCCTTCTATAAAGTCATCTATCTCCTCCTTCGACTCATATTGATTCATTTGGGTTTCAGTTTACACTTTGTGGCTTGGTTAATGCCATGGACTAGCTCTGTTACTTTTCTAGTTTTAATAAATGGGTCAACTTCATCCTTATTCAAATATGAAAGAGGCATTTGATAGGGATGTAAAATCTCCCATTTTGTATTCCTCATATTAGTGCAAGGATTGAGTACGGATCTTAGGGAAGAATCAACAAATGGTGCTTTCAAAGCTATATTAATTGGAAACTCTTGCTTTGTTTCTCATTTCCATTTTGTAGATGAAATCCCAATTCTTTGTGATCACACCAAGAGTATAGTGGATAAACTCAAGGAAATTATAAAGATAATTATTCATAGATTTTGGTATGATTATAAATTATTCCAAGTATTTGGTAATTAGTTGGGGCCGCTTTGAGCTTGGGAAGAACTATATAAGTCATTTTCCCTTTAATGACCTCTACCTTAAAGGTTGAGTTTAAGTACCTAGGTTTCCACCTTAATGAAAACTTCAAGGGATATTAGAAACGGATCATAGTGAATGTCGAAAAAAAATTGAAATCATGGTGCAACACATGGCTTTCACATAATGGCTACTTAGCCATAGTAACATTAGTCCTTAAATTCATCCCCATTTACTATATGTGTCTTGATTAGATACCTAAAGGAATAATAGAAAAAAATGATATATTTGTTACCATTTTATCGTGATAGGAGGATGAGAGAAGAAGGGAATGACACTATTCTCCTAGAGAAACCTATCCATCCCAAAGAGCCAAATGGGATGGGGACTAAAAAACTTTTTTCTTTTCTCCAAATCCTTCATAGCCAATAATATAGAGGCTTATATAATAAAATATAAGTATATTTTCCCCCTCTCCATCAAATATTGGATCGAGTCACCAAACAAAAGAGATCAAAATTATTCTATTATATGGAATCTCGACTTTCCCCTTAATTAGGAATTGGCTAATCTAGAGGGTTAAAAGTTACATCTTGTCCTTGACTCTTGGATTGGAATAAAATATTAGTGCATATTCCACATCCCCCTTATACATGGCCTCAAATAAAAATGTTTCTACATTCTTCATCATATTGCAAGAGGTCAAGCAATAAAATCCAAACAACAACAATGGCTATCTTGGAGAGATTTGGATCTTAGTGAGGAATACACTGAGATCTAGAACTCCTACCTAGAATGTCATAGAAAGTACAATTTATTAATCAATTAATAGGAGTATTAACTTATTTGGTATGTAAAACTCTTGGGGATATATGAACCTAGAATAAGATTTTAATCTTTATCCATGGAAGGCTTCAACCAACCATAATTTTGGTGGTGGAAAACTCTCTCGAAATACAAATTCCCTGCAAAAGGAAAAAATAAAATATGTGGCTTCTTCTAAACAATAGAGCCTGAACATGGGATCTATTACAAAAATGAATCTAGGAGGGCCCGAGAAGATGAATCTTATGTGAATTGAATTTGGAAACAAACAATAACCTCATCCTCTCTTTCCCCTTCACAAAGAAACTTTGGAATGAAATTGAAGGACTTACTAGCTTCAAATTTAAATGGAAAGGAGACTAATTTGAAGCATATTTAAGTAATTGACATAAATAAAAGGAAAAAAAGACATACAAATCCCTATCTCTCACATTGGCAAAGGGAATTCGATTAGCAAGAAATAAAAACAAAAATGAGAATAAGGTCATTTTTCCTTTCAAATTCACTCCTCAACGTATCAATATTTTAAGCATCGTTCCCCAATTCTCCTCCATACATCACCATGATCAGAGTTTTGATCTAAAAATTAACACTCAAATTACCTAGGATTTATTTGATGGAGTCTCCTAGGTCCCTCCACTTAAGGGAGGCGTGGGAGGAATAATCTACTTCTAACAAAATAATTTCCTCAATTTCTATGTTGGTACTTTTTTTAACATCCCGCTCTTGCGCGCACTGAGAAAACCTATTCATTGAGGACACTTACGTGCAAGTGATCCAGGTTATTATACTATTGGTTGTTTTTATTATGATTATGAGATATTATGGATTTGATGATATGTTATTTTGTTGTATTTACATAGACAGATGTTATTGACTAGGTTCGCCTGAGTGTGTATGACTTTGAACATTGAGGATGCAGAGGCATCGATGAAACCCCTTGGACTCCAGATCGAATCAGGCAATGGACTGTTGGGTCTGAATGTGGTTGATGTGACATATGTACATATGATTAGATATTACGATGATTGATTATTACTACTGACATGATTCGTTTATGGATGCATGATGAAAATAGCTTTATGACCAGACTCACATTTGGAGTAGAGGGGTCATGCACGACAACCAAAGACTTTGAGGGAGAGGTGTGGAAGTAGCCCTTCCATAGCCTACTAGCACTCTCTTCGTGGCTCAAACTGTACGTTAACGATTACCTAGTTTGAGAAGACCCATGATGCCATGAGGGAAGATTGTGGAAGTCGCTCACGATGATTCTAAGCAGCGCACAATAAGGCTGGGGAATTATTCCTTATAGGCCCTTAGTATCCCACAAGATCACCTTGCAGAGTATTGACTCTAGGGGTTTGACGTCTACCAAATTCAGTCAAGAATTGAGTGGAACCCTTGGAGCATGTAGTGCATCTTGAAGGGCACGTCCCACAAGGAAAACATAAAGAGGCAAGTCTCACCCTTGGAGAACGTAGTGTGTCTTGAAGGGAACTTTACGATTTTAACTGGTAAGTGAATAAACCTAGTCAGCCTTAAAATGAATGATGTGATAAGTAAGGATTAAAAACAATTTTTCCTAATAAAAAAATGTTGCCCAACCTAGTGAAATTAAAACCTAGGTATAAGTAGAACATGTGGTCAAAATAATAATAATAATAATAATAAATAAACATGTAACAAGAAGGGGGGTAAAAAAATCACACTTATTTATTAAAGTCAAAATTATACGGGAGGATTATATTTTTAAAAAGGGGTAACAGTTGCTTTTATCTCATTTGCTAATTTTAATTTTTAGTTAAAAAAAAAGAGGGTAAATGGTTGTTTTTATCTACACTTGCTAAATTAATTTTTAATTATAAAGGAAAAAGGGTAAATGGTTGTTTTATCTACACTTTCTAAATTCATTTTTAGTTAAATAGGAAAAAGGGTGAAACTTAAAAGAAAAAGGAAACTTAAGGAAAAAGGGAAACTTAATGAAAAGGGGAGACTTGAAGAAAAAGATGAATGTTTAACTTATTAAGGAATCTAACCTTTAGGAATTTCTATTTATGAACTCAACTAGTAATTAAGTAAGGCATAAGTCATTTAAGAATTGTGAGGGAATATTGGGACACAAAGGAGGGTTTTTATGAATGCTCTTGGTGGGTGAGGAAAATAGGAATATTTAATTAATTAATAAAATTGATTTTCTGGTGCAACTAGGGGATCGAGCGACATGTGTATGGGTGAGGTTTTTTGAAATTAATTAAATGAAAAAGGAATTTTAGTGTTAATTTGAGAAACTAATTACTTGAAAACTCTATAAAAAGGATGGAGGAGGAGGATTATGGATCTCATATTTTTGCGTAATAGACTGAACTTTCTCTTGTGGGAGTTGGGATCCTCTCTTCACTTTTTCCATTGTTCTCTATGTTTTGTTGTTATAACGCCCAATGTATTACCTCTCTCAGTCCCATGTTTTTCTGAGTTTAGAACATAAGCCCCGGGTTTTATAGAAATTTTCTTGTTAACTATTAATCCATAGTTATTGCGCCCATATTTTGAATTCATTTTACTGTTGATTAACCCTTTATATTGCGTCTAGATTGAAATTGATTTATTGTTGAATAACCATTAAATGTGTCCAATTCTTATTTTGTTTGTACTGTTGAATTAAACCTTTACCTTCGTTTTAATGAACCACGATTTACTAATGAATTTCATTGTTGATATACCTACATTTTTAATGTTGTTGGCAACGAATAACAATGGACATAAATATTATTATTGTACAAAGATATCATTGTTGAATTAGATTTATTAATGGACAGTAATATTGATTGATTGACAACAAATATATATGATTGATTCCCTTATTTAGACAACGAATTATATGACAATGAATTATTTAGAAAACAATATATATGATCAATTCCTTTATTTAAACAACGAATTATATGACAACAAATTATTTAGACAACGATATATATGATTAATTCCTTTATTTACACAACGATATCTTATTGTTATTCACACATGATTGTTATCACACAACGATATATCATCCATGAATGTTATTACACAACGATATCTCATCTATGAACGTTAGTACACAACGATATATTTACACATCGATATCTTATTGTTATTCACACATGATTGTTATCAAACAATGATATCTCATCCATTATTGTTATTACACAATGATATCTCATTTGCACAGAGATATTTTTCTTGATAGTAACATTTTTAATAGATAACATTATGTTTGTGTTACAATGATCTCATCCATGATTGTTATTACATAGTGATTTATTTACCACTGTGAATTGATTTCATTTGAATATCATTTGATTTGAATGGCATTGAAAAGTGATTTATTTAACTCTTTGAATTCGTATATTTAAATGACAACAATATCATAGATTTAACTCAGGGATATAATATATTTAATAGACAACATTAAATGTTATACCGCCATTATTAATAGAGAGTAATATATTTGTTAGACAACGATATCAATGCTAGACGAATATCTATTAACAGACAAATATTTTACAGTTAGATTGTGTTATCATTGTTATACATAGATTTATTGATAGACAACAATGTGGATATGTCAATTATCTTGATCTAAGGCATGTATGTTTGGAAAGGGTAATGATAGGGTTGAAACATTAATTTAGGCTTCTAGAAGGAATTATATGTTAGTGAATGACAACTGTAGTAAGAATTTTGTGTTAATAAAATCTTAATTAATTAATAAATGGCTTGAAAAATAAGAGAGAGGATTTTAATTCAATATTATTATAGAATGGAATCTCAAGGGAATATTGCATAGATGGATAATCGCGTCCTTTAATTGATGTTTTCATTGGAATTTGTTGTGCCAGGAATTTAATGTAATGTATGATTGTTTAGTAGTCATATTACCCTTGCGTCTTGTTTACTTCTCGATTGGGTTCTTGAAATAGTCTTCTTGTATTTCTGACAGTTAATTTGGTCTCTTAGCACGTTGGATTTTTCTTGGGTTTTGGTCTAAATGTTATGTTGTTCCATGGTCACTGTCACGCTTATCACCTTGTGAGGGAATGATTCCTGATGAGGGGATCATTTCACACCCTAATTGAAAGATGCGAATGATACCTTGGTTGGAGTCTTGTGCTTCCCGATGTGGGTGTTTTGTTCGTTGTAATTGATGTTGGAACATGGTTCTGTAATGCCTTAATGCGTTTGGTTTTGCATACCGTAGAGGTTTCTAGTTACTGGTCGTCGAAGCCTATGTGTTGGGTTGTTGATGTTGTCCTTCAGATTGTAGGCGTTGTCTTTATTGTGTAGGGCGGGTAGTCATTTTTATCTGTCTATTGATTATCGCATGTTTCACCTAGCTGCATGATGTGCTCGTATGTTGGGTCATTGTTTTCCGTTGCCTGATCTGTGCACGTGGTGTTCGTCATCAAGTTGTGTTTATTAATTGTTGTCGTGATTACCTTCCTACTTAAACAAATATTAAAAAAAAAATCACTTTCTTTGCGTCGCATGTAATCGAAACGATGGGTTTGTTACACTTTTCATGCTTCAAACAACCATAATGAACTCACAACCCTTAAATTGGTTTTAATCCTTTCTCTTGAAAAATTAATTTCTCAAATACAATTCCTTGGGGCCTCTCTCCTTGTGATCCAATGGATGAACGAAGATTATGAGCTAAGAAAATTTACTAGAGTCTATATTATAAGACATCATGCAATTGCAATCAAATTTCACATACATAACTTTTTCTCACAAATACCGGGACAAAATGGGAAAGATGATAAACTATCCAAGGATGGACTAAGGATGCAAGAAGGAACTTGGGAGATCAATGAGTACCTCTAGGGACATATTTCTTCTTATTTTTATGAATCATGTCTTTAAGACTTGATATATCAGAGCTAAGTTATTGAAATATTTTCATATTGTTTTAACGTTACAGTAATAACATTTTGAAGAAAAGTATGAGCTATATTGATGTTATGTGGAACTATGGTATTGTTTCTTTTTGTTTATAATAGTAATTAGTTGCTACTAGGGTGGCTCAGTAGCCCCCAAATATGTAATAATCTATTTCATTTTTATGGTTCTTCTCTATGATAACACCACAATACACCAATATTTTTTAGACATAGGCCTCTCAGTTTATTTAGACATTGAGTTGATAAAGGTGAATGGAAAACAACACATGGTATTCAACTTATGTAACTTTGTTACCTATAATAAAATTACTTGAATTTTCCATGGAGAAAAAAGAGGGCCTTTAAGAACTAGGGGACCCCTTTCATAACATACATAATAACATCCCGTTCCTCCATTCGATCTTATAGTCTTTACCAAAAAATTATGATTACTCATGTTTTCATATTTGATTTCTCAAATGAGATGTAATGACCTACATTTCATATTATAACTTATGATATTGTTAAATAATTTTTTATGCTTGAATCATTTAAGACCAAAACGGAAACCTCACGAGGATGTAAACCCCCCTACATTTTTACAGAGGTGGTACTCCTATTTACTTTAGATTTTCTTGGGACTCTAGATCTTCAAAATGTGTGACTTTGTAGAAGTCTGTCGTGGTAATCAAGGAAATATAAAATAGCAAGGAAGAAAATGTTTTGTTTTGTTTTTAAAGAAAGTTCATGAGAAATGACCAAGAACCGCACACTTTATACATTAAAAAAAAATAGATAAAATCTCCTCACATCCATCATAGTTTAACTAAATATTTCTTATCACATAAAAATAAAAATAAGATGGTATGAATGCATAATAGAACTTTAACAGAGTGAACATAGGAAACTCAAACAAGGATAACAATAGATCAACCTCAAATACTTTATATTCAAAGGTCAAGGTTACAAAGTATAGAAGAAAATGAGAATTTATCAGACTTTGGTTAAACCTTTCCAGTGAAAGAGGTGGAGAAATTGGATGAAGGAATTGATAAAGAAAGAGAGATGTGATTAACGTAAACTTACTATGATGGTCTCTCTTGTTTTTCACTTTCTTGTTGATGTACTTTTATTGTACTCATTAATGGTTACACAAACTGTCTCAATTGTTTCTTGCCCCTCGTTGGTCAATTTATCGATTTCTTTATTAAACCATTCTTAAATATAATTTTTCATTGGTGCCACATTGATCTCATGCCATATTTTTATGTTGAACAACTCGCCCTCCAAGTCTCGTAAATCAAGGGAAATACTATGCAATGCATCTTCAATGTCCTAATTTTTCACAAATTAGTCCACTAGCCAATTGTCTATGTTCTGCTCATCATATTCAAGTATACCATAGAAATTTTCAACTGAAAACCCTTTAAAAATATCAACTTCCCCGTCAAACTGTTTCTTTGTTAGGAATAATGACTTGACGATTAATTTGGGGTCTTGGACTTCGTTAGTGCTTATGCTGAGGTCTACCTCTGTGATCCTTTTGAATAGTTACAATATTTTAAGTAAGAGGTCTAGGCCATTGTTGTGCTTTTTCAGGAAAACCCTGCAATCCTCTCCTTTGAAGGTAAGTGTTGGTTCAGTGAGCTTCAACATATTACGAAAAATTTGTGGTGAAAGAGAGATGGGAGAATGATCATGGAGTTGTATGATTCGCTAAATTGCTACATATTTCTCAATGCACCATGCAACCAATTATTTACAATAAAAAACCTTAGGGACACACCCTACGTGAGAAATTCCATATGTCTAGATCACTTATTTTTTAGAAGAGGAAAATGAATAGTAAGAATATGCTCTAGACCACTTAAATTTTTGGTCTTCACACCCAAAAATATTGAAGGTATCACTACAAAAATCTTGTCGAGTTGTTGTTGCCATAAGTTGACGAGAATGTTCTTTTAACCAGATCATATTTGAAATGAGCGCTTGAGAGAGATAACAATAATATAATCTCTCACAAATCATTCTTAATGCGGTTTAATGGGAAATCTCCTCGATTCCTTTGCTTATTAATGATGATATTTAATGAATCTACATGATGAGTTATTAGCATTAAACCATACATAAATATGTATTGGGAAAAGTACAAGGATGGCGATGATGGATGAGAGAAATTAGGAGTTGGGAATTCTTGTGAACCCACCAACTCAGGAACCCTCGAGCCCACGGTTGTGAAAGATTGAAAATAGGATAAGTGTCGTACTGCAGTTGATCAGACTCAACATAGGAGATATGATATTATTAGAATCTTGGTAAGTCCGACGGTCATAATGTAGATCACAAATATTTGGGTGCAAAATGGATATCGTGAAACTTGGAATATGAAATTTTGGACCCGTGAACTTGCATTTGGAAACACGGTTAAGTACATAATAACACGACGGTTGGTCAGAATCATGATATGGGAATATGGATGGAGGTGAGAATCCACGAGTCTGCCAACTCACAAACCCACCATTTTGAGAAACAACTAAGTATAGTAACTAGAAAAGAAAAATAGAGGGGAGAAAATAAAAGGGGAATTCAGGTAAGTATAGAAGAGGGAAAAGAAATGGAAAAAAAGAAGTTGGGAAAATATAAAGGGGAGGGAAACTTGGAAGCGATAAATTGTCTCAACAACTCGTTCCAACTGTGGGATGATAACCCCCTGTGGCTTGTCAAGAATCCAAAATCTTTATGACCAAGGACTTTCATCCATTGGGATATGGAGTCAAAGGTAAGAATATAGAAACGAAAAAATAAATTTATGTACAAGGAAAATGAGAACGTTTTAGGTGAATAAACCTTTCAAATGTTTCTTGTTGATAGACAACATTGATATTTTACCCTTCATGTCTTGGAGCATATAGGAATTAAAATCCAAGATCTTTTCGACGGTGTATGGTCCAATAAAGAGTGATTATACCTTTGTATGCATTGATGGTTTCTCCTTATCTTTGTTCCAGAATAACACCGACTCTCCCTTCTGAAAAATATTTACAGTTGCACTCTGGTCAAAATATACTTTGATACTTTGTTGTCTCTGAGAAGTTTGATTCAGGAATTGCTTTTGTTCTTCCTCCAATTTCAACAACTGGTTGACCCTCCTTTGAATAGGTCATATGTCTTCTACATCTTTTGTATTAACCACGAAATTCAAGGCATTGAGTTCGAGGCTAATTGGCAATTTGGCTTCTTTCTCGTAAGCCAATGTATATGGGGACATCCCAGTGTTGTGATTTGGATTCATTTTGCTCGCCCAAAATGCATCAATCAACTTTAAGTGCAAATTCCTTTGGTTCTTGTCAATGGTTTTCTTTAATATCTAGATGAGTGTTTTATTTGTGGATTCTGCAAGACCATTTCCTTGTGGATAATAGTTTGATTATTTCCCCATAATATTTCCATATTGTCCACAGAACTATGTGAACTTTGAACCAATTAAAATCGAGCCATTATCAGTGACAAATTTATCTGGGACACCAAATATTGACATAATATTCTCTTTGAGGAACTTAATTAGCTCTTGAGAATCGACCCTTTTTAATGCCACTGCCTCTGGTCACTTCATAAAATAATATGTAGTGGTTAGAATATGCATGTGTACCTTCCTTGAATTTGGATTTATTGGCCCGACGATGTCAAGTCCCCATTGAGATAACAATTGTTCTATAGTTATGGCTTGTAACGACATCGCAGATTGCTTCATTTTTCCAGAAAACCACTGGCATGACATTCACTTCCGTATTGTACCATATGAATCTCTGAAAATTGATGGCCAGTAAAATAGAGCTATTATTATCTTGTGGGCGGTTGCAGTAGGTGAAAACTTTCCACCACATATTCCTTCATCGAATTCTTTCATTAGTTCTTGGGCCTTGTCTTCATCAACACATCTTAGTAATATTCCATCATAATTCCTTCTGAACAATATATCAACAATTACCACATATTGATTTTCCTTCATCTTCAATGTTCTTCTCTCTTTAGGGCTCATGGTAACTGGAAACTTCTCGAACCTCAAATAGAATACAATGTATTTGTACCATTCTGAATCAACCAATGGTTCTCCTACTTAATTGAAATCATTCCATCCACATAATCACTATTTGTGATGAGCTTACATAAACCTTGTCCTTTGACAACCTTTAAAGGTTTAATCACAATATCTTATTCTTAGATCTTTGCTAATGAGTTAGCCCATTTTCCTTCTCTAAATTGTTGATTCAAAATCATCTTCATTGGTGATGATGGAACATAAGAAATGACATGGGAATTCAATATGTACATACAAAAGTGCGCCACTAATTTCACAAGAGCTAGGTATTTATTTTCCAACTCTGAATACCTTAATTCATAATCATGAAGGGTTTTTCTCATGAAACCGATTTAGATTTATTCACCCTTGGTATTCTTCCGAGTAAGAAATGATGCAACAATTGTTTTTGTAGAGAACAAGTAGATAATGAAATCCCTTTGAAAATATGGACTAATGAGCACTAGAGTCGTAGTGATTTGTCTTTTGATATCATTGAAAGCTTCTTGAGTATCAATTGTCCATTCAAACCTCTTCTCCTTTTTCAACAATAAATTGATTGGACTCACAATACTTGCATAGTTAGTAACATGGCTTCAATGTCATTAAATGAGCGAATTGATCTATTGGGTAATGTCATATACCATTCATACGCTCTTCCTGATAATGTTTTCAAAAATAACCTTACTATGAAATCTTCATACTGAACATGGTGAAAATCACAAACATCAAGAAATAAATGAAGTTGCATCTTTGCATCAATTTCTCCATCTCAAGAAAATTCCTTCAATGTACCCTTAGGGAGAACAGGGAGATCATGTTGCTCACCTAGAAGATTTAGAGGGGAATCTCTTACCCTCCTTCGATTTTCAAATCCTAGGTTTCCTTGATTTCTTGCAGCATCTCTTGCACCTCCTTGTCTCTCCTCATGATGCTCCTCTCGTGGTTGTTCATTTCTTTCTGCCATATCTGCAGATGTTCCAAGAAAATGACTTCCACTTCTTAGAATACAAAGTTGCTTTCTTTTACTTCTGGTAATGGGTCCTTTGTATTCATCCAACTACATTATCAACCTTTTCCTTGTGATACTCTAGCTAACCTTTGGTTTCTTCAGTCTCGTCACTCGTCTATCCTTTGTCTCTAAAGGATTTCTCTTTCTTCTTATTGGACTAAGATCTGTCGGGACCTTTCTAACTCTTCTTGGGTCTCGTCTATTGTTATTACAAAGCTATATAAATGATGTAAGACCTTTGTTGGTTATTCAATCTAATTTCCAGGTGGGGATGATATGGCTCGGCCAAAGTCATATATTTTTTCAAAATTCCAGACCATATTTCATATTTCAGTTCATTCCCCAATATAGTCACCAAAAATGTTGACACTTGAATCCGTTAGGATTGAAACAACAACCTCATGAGGATGTAAATTCCCTTGCATTTTCACAGAGGTGGTACTCCTCTTGACTTTAGATTTTATTGCCACTCTAGATCTTCAGAATGTGTGACTTTCCATAAGTCCATCGTGGTAATCAAATAAATATAAAATAACAAGGAAGAAAATGTTTTGTTTTGTTTTTAAAGAAAGTTCCTAAGAAATGACCAGGAGCCACACACTTCATACATTCAACAAAAATAGATAAAATCTCCTCACATCCATCATAGTTTAACTAAATATTTCTGATCACATAAAAATAAAAAGAAGATGGTCTACATGCATAAGAGAACTTTAATAGGGTGAACATGAGAATCACAAATAAATATAATGATATATCAACCCCAAATACTTTATATTCAAAACTCAGGCTTAAAAAGTAAAATCAAGATTGTTCCCGAAGTAGCTCTCTTGAAATTTATAAAAAATATATAGCCTGTCACATATTATTTGCAATTTAAAATGTGTTTTTCCTAATGACTGGGATTGGGGATCCCACAGACCATAAATCAAATAAATACAATAAATAAGCTCATAGAAGGAGGATGGTGGGCGAAAGTAGAACAAAAAGACCTAGAAAGAAAAAAAATGAGAAGTTATCAGACTTTGGTTAAACCTTTCTACTGAAAGAGGTGGAATAATGTGATGAAGAAACTGATAAAGATAGAAATATGTGATCAACACAAACTTACTATGATGATGTCTCATTTTTTTCACTTGCTTGATGATGTCTTTTTATTCTTTTCAATAACAGTTACAGGAAACGTCTCAACTGTTTCTTTCCCCTTGTTCGTCAATTTATCAATTCCTTTCTTAAACCATTCTTCAATATATTTTTCATTGGTTCCACATTGATCTCATGCCGGATTTTGATGTTGAACAACTCACTCTCCAAGTCTCGTAAATCAAGGGCAATACCATGCAATGCTTCTTCAATGTCATGATTTTTCATGAAGTAGTCCACTAGACAATTGTCTATGTCGTCCTCATCATATTCAAGTATACCATAGAAATTTTCAACTGACAACCCTTTAAAAATATCAACTTCCTCATCAAATTGTTTCTTTGTTAGGAACAACGAGTTGAGGATTAATTTTGGGTCATGGAATTCATTAGTGCTTCTGGCTAGGTCTACCTCTGTGATCCTTTTGAATAGTTCCAGGAATTCAGGTAAGAGGTCCACGTTGTTTTCATGCTTTTTCATGAAATCCCTGCAATCCTATCCTTTGAAGGTAAGTGTTGGTTCAGGGAGCTTCAACATCTTATGAAATATTTGCGATGAAAGAGAGATGGGAGAACGATCCTAGAGTTGTATGATTTGTTGACTTCGTACTTATTTCTCAATGCACCATGCGACAAGTTCCTTGCAATCAAAAACCTCACGGACACACCCTACATGAGAAATACCATATATCTAGATCACTTATTTTTGAGAAGAGGGAGATGAATAGTAAGAATACGCTCTAGACCATTGAAAGTTATGCTCTTCGCGCCCAAAAATATTCAAGGTATCACCGCAGAACTATTGTTGAGTTGTTTCTACCATAAGTTGACAAGAGTGTTCTTTTAACTAGATAATATTTGAAATGAGTGCTTGAGAGAGATAAAAATAATATAATCTCCGACAAATCGTTCTTTAATGCGGTTTAATGGGAAATCTCCTCGAGCCATTTTCTTATTAATGACGATATTTATGGAACCTGGATGATGAGTTATTAGCATTAAACCATACTTAAATGTGTATTAGGAAAAGCATGAGGATGGCGGGGATGGACGAGAGCAATTAGGATTTGGGAATTTTTGTGAACCCCCGAACCTGGGAACCCGCGAGCCCACAGTTGCGAAAGATTGAAAATAGGCTAAGTGTTCTAATGTAGTCGATCGGACTCAACATAGAACATATGAAATGCTTAGGATCTCGATAAGTCCGATGGTCATAATGTAGATCACATATCTTTGGATGCAAAATGGATATCGTGGAACTTCAAATATGAAAGCTTTAACCCGTGAACCCGCAGTTGGAAAAATAATTGAGTACATAATAACAAGGCAGTCAGTCAAACTCATGATATGGGAATATGGATGGAGGTGAGAACCCGCGAGTTTGCCAACCCGCCAACCCGTCGTTTTGAGAAACAACTAAGTATAGTAACCAAAAAGGAAAAATAGAAGAGAGAAAAAAAAAGAAAAAATTCGAGTCAATATAGAAGAGGGAAAAGAAATAAATAAAAAGAAGTTGAGAAAATAAAAAGGAGAAAGAAACTCAAAAGCGAGAAATGGTGTCAACAATAATCTTATTAGGTTCATGTGTATAAATAATTCTCATCATGAATCCTAAAGACTCATCTAACTTGCTTGATAGTGATTCCAACATGAGTAGACACCCCTCATATGTGTCTATTGCATGTAATGTACCAATTCATTGTAATTGATTTTAAATTTGCTAAAAACAAAATTGGTTGAGTGTATGAGAAATGTATCGTATTCATTAAACAATATGTACACAATATTACATCTAACAATATGTACACAATATTACATCTAAGTATATTAATATTTTTTGAAAAATGTTAAATTCAACTTATGATAATCAATCTATAGTTGCACAAACTTCTCGATTACAACGTCCACGGTAATAGCAATAATCCACGTTGCATATTACCCACCAAAGCTAGAGGATACGCTTAGATACATTTAATTGAACTCATTTAAATATATATGAATGTGTGCAGAATCTTACGTTTAACATATACACGCAACACATGTGTATGCTAAATTTAATTTAATTTTAATGATATTAAATAGTTTATTATTGTGTGAATGTTTAGTTTCCAATTAGCACAATTGTTTCACAAGTGGCAATCCTGATTTAGCTAAAATCAATCCTATAAATTATTTTTGTCAAGTATACAAATTATTTTTTCTCCATACATGTGATATTCACATTTTTTTTTCATAAGGGCTAGTAATGCATTCCTTCCATTGGAGCGAGAACGACGTTGGTCAACAAGGAGGTAGTCATGATGATATATACCCCATGTAATTTAATTAATCTTATCCATTGGTTTCACATGTTTTGTTTGTATGTTATATGTAAATTAGAGTTAATTTTTTATCTTTAAAAATGTGTTAACACATGTTTCTACTTAACATTTTACAAATTTTTATCTTCACCATACTACTCAACCTTATGTGGACGTGGGAGGTCATTGTTCATGCAATTTTTCTCACGCACGTATTTCTCCTTAACATTTTACAAAGTTTAATTTCCACCATACTTCTCAAACTTATGTGAAGGTGGGAGGTCATAGTGCATGCAATTTTTCTCACAATGTTATTGATGATTATCTCTACCATCATCCAAGAAATACTTCCCAAGAGATTCCTTGGGAATCCAATCTTAGTTAATTGACTATTGATACATTGAGGGAGCATTTGAGCCCATTATAAGTTGAATTGGAAATATTTCATGTCACTATAACAAATTGGTGGAGTTTATAGAATATTTTATAGAATTTAGACCAACTTATTTAGACATATTGTGGGTTATTTTTTTGTTAACATCAACCCTACGAAGACATAAATAGTGATGATTTGTCACTCTTATGTTAATGTTAAAAACATGACGACAAAATAAATGGTTTTGTCAATATTTAACTTATAGCTAGAAGAAAAAAAATGTCTAAAGTTTGTGAGGAATAATAATCCATATATTTCTTGTTTGATTTATGAAAAGTTCATGTATGCATATGGGAAATTCTTGAACAATTATGAGGTGCCTCAATATCTTATCAGAATTATTTATATTGGGGTCTAGGTGGATATGGAGAGAAAATATACATACACCAAATCAAAATTACATGGTGTTGGTAAAGGTCATACATATGAATCAACTAACACCATGCAATATGCTAGGTTTAGGGTTCCAACCCTTGTACCCCTAGATTTGTTTCACTTTGAGTAATCTTAGACAATACATCTTAGTTTGCATCTAAGTCAAGAGATCTTATCAAGAATAGTGTCAAGAATACTTTGCTAGTTATAAAAATCAACCTAAAAAATAACACATTTGGAAGAAAAAAAATTGAAGTCATAAATCTTAAATTATTAGTTTAAATTAAATTGAAAACATACTCTAAGAGATTATACAACTTAATCTTTTTTAACTTAGTTTAAAGTGTTTTAAATGAATTCATGATAATGATAAGGAAAACAATTTTTTTTTTTTTTTTAAGTAAAAAGTATTTTATATTAAGGTCCTGCCAAAATTCAGGTTGGTGTGCCACATTACATCCATAGTCAAACTAGCTTCACTGGTCTACCCCAACAGAGGGGAAACCAGTCCAGCTAGCTTAGGAAGTATGCAAAGCACTTCTGAAACTAAAAATAAGAAAGTTTGGAAGAATTGTTCTTCCATTAAGACTAACTGAGACTAACAGAGTTTGCAACTAAAAACAAAATTAAACACCTGGCAGGTATCCCGGGCCCGTGGCAGAGAGGTCCCCCGGCCAAGGTTCCTCCTCCATGTAGGTCGGCCCCGTGTCCCACATCCTCTCGTCATTCAATTTGTCCGTCGTGCCCTCGGCTTCTGTCATCTCCACCTTCTTCTGTCGATTTGTTGAATCTGCCTTCACGTTCCTGCAATTGGTGTGCTCCAAACCAGGCTTCTCTGTGCTCTGTTCCTTGGCGTCGCCTTCCCCGGTCGCTGTGCGGGGCATCTCCTCTGAGGTTGCTCCATTCGGGTGAGAGGGAAAGGCCTCGCTCATGGAGGTCAGGAGTTGAAGGAGGGTCGCAACCTTATCATTCGTAGAGTGCAACCAAAAGTGGAGGTCCTCCACCCCCTGGCGTAATTCAAATAGCAGGCCATAGATAATATCTAAACTATCTCGGAGCTGTGTGCTAGTGCCGGAGTCGGAATGCTGGTGTTCAAAATTCCCTGGCCTGCGGGGAGGAGGGGGTCCTCCTGTAGAGCTTCGGGGGGGATCAACGACTGGCGGCAGGACAGGTACTGGCACGGTGGAGGCTGTGCAAAGACGCCGGGGAGAATTCGTTGTCCAAGGGACAATTGCCAAAGAGTGTGGCTGCGAGACCATCGGGGAGGGTGGAGGGGGAGGTTCGGGTTGTGTGGGAGGTGAAGAGTAGGTAGAAGGTGAACCAGGAGGCGAGAGTGAGGGCCTGCGAGGCCTCCAAGGAGAGCCCCTCCTCGGCCTCCCTCTCAGGTGGGGCATTGGATAGCTTGTGGAAACAAGGTGCGACAGCCTGAAGTGGAGGGCGTGGAGATGGAGGAGGCTAGACAAGAGCCAAAGGAAGCAGATCATGTCAGCCTAAGAATGCAAAGGGAGACGCTCTTCGCCTCTCGACCAGAGACGGGAGCGGTGTATCTGCAACAAAGCCATACTATGGTAGTCGAAGTAGAGGGAGGGCGTGTACATGAGAAATTACGTCATTGGGGGAGTGTTTTAATGCTAGATGGGGGTGATGGCAGTCGGCACGGGCCCATCACGTGGCCTCGTGCCTGGTGGGCTAGTGCCGACCTCCTCCGCTTGCCATATGTAATCCAATATCACCCCATCCAAGGGATAAGGAAAACATTTTAATAGGACTATGAAATGTGGAATATATTATTGTAGAACATAAACCTCCACAACCACACTATATATTTGGAATATATTTGGAAAAAAAAATGTAAATATTCATCATTGAATTATTTAGAGTATTACATAAATAATCACACATAAGAATATTCATCATAATACAAAGATATCAATAGAACTATATTTAAACTAATTTATAATATAATCAAGCATGCACTAATAAGAGATAATGTCAAGGTTAGTTGATAATGTCAAGGTTAGTTAAGTGGTGATACAAATTAGTTTAAAAATATTAAAGTCATAAAACTTTAATAATATTAAAGTCATAAAACTCTAAATGATCAATTTGGTTTGGTTTGAAAACATAACAATGGAATCGATATTTAAACTAGTTTATAATATAATCAAGCATGTACTAATAAGAGATATTTTAGTAGTAATGAAAATTGGTTTAAAAATATTAAAGTCATAGAATTTTAAATGATTGATTAAGTTTAAATTAATGGAAACAATTTATTGTAAAAATATTTTAAATTAATTCATTAAAATAGTAAAAATAACATAGTAATGGAACTATGGAATATGGATTTCATATTTAAACTAATTTATAATATAATAAGCATGTAATCATATTTTAGTAGTAATGAAAATTCTTTTAAAAATATTTAAGTCATAAAATTCTAAAAATAGTTTAGTTTGAAAATAATGGAAACAATTTAATCTAAAAGTGTTTTAAATTAATTTATTAAAATAGTAAAAGAAAACATAATAATGGAACTATGGAATATATGGATATAAAAAGTAAAGATCCATAACCATATCGATTTAGAAAAAAAATAGTTTACGACTCAATTATTTAAAATATTAAATAAATAATTACATAAAAATATATTAAAATCATAGTACAAAGATACCTATATATTAATGAAATAAATATTTATAGTAATTTATATTATAATTAATGATATGTAATAACATAAAAATGTATTAAAATCATAAGACAAAGATATCGATATATTAATGATATATTTATATTAATTTATATTATAATTAATGATATATTAATTTAGTGATATATTATCTTAACAAAATTTAAGAAAAGCGTCATTGATATAAGAAATAATTTGATAGAAAACATTCATTTATATAAAATAAAATAATAGGAAATAGATATATGGAAGTTGAAAACATAGTGATAATGTATATTTTTTCTTCTATTTTTCATTTGTCATATAATGATGTTGATGATGATGATTAATAAAAATGTATTAAAATCATAATACAAAGATATCGATATATTAATGATATATTTATATTAATTTATATTATAATTAATGATATATTAATTTAGTGATATATTATCTTAACAAAATTTAAGAAAAGCATCATTGATATAAGAAATAATTTGATAGAAAACATTCACTGATATAAAATAAAATATGATACAAAATAAAATAATAGGAAATAGATATATGGAAGTTGAAAACATAGTGATAATGTATATTTTCTCTTCTATCTTTCATTTGTCATATAATGATGATGATGATGATGATTAATATCCATTAAGACTAAATTGGTTTATGGGACCTTAAGAGGGTAAGTGATTACTTATGATTCTTTAGAATTTTGTTTCTGTGCTCGAAAAGCATTAAGAGAATCTTTCCAAGATCACCATACTTTTGTTGAGTTAAGAGGTTAGGAAGGTTGGTGGTGTGATAAATATTTTGAAAATGAGATCTAATATGGGTATAGGCTGGACAATCTAAGAGAAAGTGATTTTCATCTTCAACCTTCTTAGTGTCACAAAGGTGACACACTCTTTCATCCCATGACATTTTAGTAATTGACCAATGCCTAGTTTCACTATGGAGCTCATGAGAATTTGTTCTTATCTTACCAATGCTTATTTTTTTCTTTACACTTAGCAAAACAGATAGATAAATTTGATCTTCTAGATTAGGGTTGATTACATCTTTATAATACCTTGATTTTCTTTTTTCCTCTAACTCTTTATCACATCACATTTTTTCTTTAAATTTTGATCTGACATTTTTTTTAATAGTATCTTTATTCTGCAAAATGGTTTCTTCCATGATTCCCCAATAGTTTAGCCAAGACCACGCGTCTTTATGTCATCCCCGCTTGAGTCGATGGTGGTTATGACTTGATTTTGAAGCAATTTTAGGTAGCCTCTTGTCTTCCATGTTGTTTAATTTGTTCTTATACATTAGGTTTCTAAGCATAGCCATGCTATCAATGGGGGAGAGGCTTGTTTCTAAGAGGAGGATGGGATAGGGCATATTTTTCCTTTAATTTTGAGATTATAGGTTATAAAATTCTTTTGTATTTTCTCTATCTTTCTACAGAATTCACAAGAGATACTATAGCCCCATAATTCACATCCATAAAGAATAAAAGATGTAACAAGAGTCTCAAAGATGAGTTTCTTCATATCCCAACTCCAAAGATCAACTGATTTACAATTGTTTTTAGACCCATAATAATCTTTCCATCCCCTAATAATCCTTTTCTCAATGCTATAATTCCAATTGAGCTTGTGGTGAATATCAATTCCAAGATATTTGTATGAATTCACTTCCTCCAAGTTGTTGTTGTCATATACAAAGGCATCATAAGGGATCTTATTGGATTTAATAATAATGACCTTAGTCTTATCAGTATTAACAGTCATACCCATATTGAAGCAAAAATCCTTGAGGATTCTTAGTTGGTTTTCAAGATCATGGGAACTCATTTCCATAAGAAGGATATCATTGGCATAAATAAGAAAATTGATGACTATACCAGTGAGAGTAGGGCCAACATAACCTGTTTTTTCTAAGCATTCTTCTAACTTATCAATGTATATGCCAAAAAGGGTAGGGGACAAGGGACAACCTTGTTTGACTCTGATATTGCAGTTAATCTCTTTTGACCAGCCCTCAGTTTTTTTGAACTTGGCAATAACATTCTCATACATCCTTGTTGCAACATTCCTCAACTCGAGAGACACTTTTATCTCTTCCAACCTATTCCAAAGGTTTTTCCTAGGAACCATGTCAAAAGATTTTATAAAGTCAACAAAACAAAAAAAGAAGATTGGTTTTAGTATTGTGGAACTCCTCTGCAATGATCTTAAAGGTAACAAGATGGTCCACAGTTTAATGATATATCCTAAACACGACCTGAACTTTATCTCTTTTACCATGATTTGTTGGCCAAATGCTAATCTTCTTTTCCAAAATAATTCCATAAAGCTTGGCTAAAATCGGACTAATCATAATGGTCCTATAATTAGAGTGAATGTTTCTATCCCCATTTTTAAAAATAGGAAAAATGAGACTTTCCATCCAGGGTTTAGGGAAGCCCTGCTTGACTACTAAATTGAAGATCTTGTGTATGTGAGGGATAAGGATTGTCCCTCCGATTTTAAAAATTTCATCTTGGTAGCCTTCAATGTCCTTAGCTTTCCCATTTGCGAGTCGCTTAACCTCGAAATGTATGTCATCTAAAGAAAAAATTTCTTCCTTTGTAGGGACAATAGGAATGGTGTCCATGGAATTAGGGAACTCATAAAGACTTTTAAGGTAGGAATTCCAGTCCGTTAAGGGAATCCTATTATTTTCTTTAGTATTGCGTTTTAGAATTTGGCTCCAGAACTTTTGATGATCCAATTTGTATAGTTGTGAAAGTTGTTCTTGCCTTTTATTGATATAGTATCTTTTTTTCCTTTTAATTAGGGCTTTGTATGTATTGATCTTATTGAGATTTAAGGGCTCATTAGAACCATCCCTAATGGCTTTCCTAGCAATTTTACATTCTTTATCATACCAAGGGTTGGTTCTTCTATTATTCTTTTTATAGGACACCTCCAAAGAGAACTTGTTAGTAGAAGTGGAAAGGGTAGTTGTAAAATTATGATAGAGTTCTTCAATGTTGTCATTATAAGTTAGGAGGTTTAATTTACTATTTAAATCCTTTAAGAAAATGTCAACTTTACTTTTGTCAAAGCGCAAATTCCTTTGATTATCAGAATTCTCTTCAATGGTGCTCCTATGCATGGAAAATTTTAGAGTTAGGGTTAAAGGTTTATGATCAGAGTCGGGCTCATGGTCATTTAAAAGGTCAGAAGTTGTTATTTGGTTGGAAACGCGGACATCAGATATCACATAATCTACAACACTACTACCTAGCCCATGAATAAATGTCATTTGGTTGGAGTTTGGCCACTTCATTACTCCATTGCAAATTATTAGGTCTTCAGAGCTGCAGAGATTAACCAACTCAGTACCAAACAAATTCCCAATTAGGTCTTCAGAGATTCTTTTGCAGCTATTAGATAAAAAAAGGTCATCATCTAGCCATAAAGGATTATGGTTGGATTCATCACTTAAAAGAGTAGCTTGTTTCGTTGCATTCCTAGCATTAAAGTCTCATAGCAGGAGGATATTACCTTCATTTTTCAAATTATAAATATCTTGTTCTAAATTATTATAGGGACAATGTTTATCTAGATTATTTTTCTTATAGAAAGTAGAATTAATAAGTGAAAAATAACAAATTTCTATATACATCTTCTTAGTATTGGTGTTTGTAATTTCTATCCAAATGTATTGATTAAGAGGATCAATCTTATGAAGTTGAATGTGAGGAGAAATGATTTTTCTAATATAACAAGCTATGCCTATTATCATTCTACGGTGGGATTTTTTGTTCCATGTCGACCACAAGACAAATCCTTCCATGTTAGGGACCTTAGACTCCTCATGCTCCCAAGTTTCAGCTAGACAAATAATATCAATATCACTTGGGATCCAACTTATCATAGGACCTTTGTGCCATGGAAATCCACGACAATTCCAAAAAAGGATCTCGAGTGTCCCAAATTCCAATTTATTATTATCCTTTTCGTCTCTATCTCGAACAATAACTTTTTGATTTCTAATTATTGCCCATTTTCCTTCTTTCCTGGATTCTTTTACCTTTTGAACCTCCTTCCTTAATTCAGCTTGGTCTTCGGGAATGAGGTCTTCATTTATAAATATTCTTGACCCTTTTAAGCTCAGATATTTACTAAGTATGGTATATTTATGGTCATTACAACTTACTTTAACACGGATCAACCTATCTTTGTGATAAATTATTTTTCCTACCCTCTTTTCTTCTATGAGGTAAGTTGTATCAATTTGTGATTTATTTTTTAATTCTTCTTTTACTATTGCTAGCGTATCCTCCTCTTCTTGTTATTTTATACCAAAAATTATGAGGTTCAAGGCTCTTTTGTTATGCTCATGGTCCAATTTGATTAGCTTATTCATTTCCTCTTTGATGGGTTTGATATCCAATTTTTTTTCCATATTACTGAGGGTCAAATTGGTGGTTAGGTTTTCTTCTAGCTCTTTAATCATATCTCTCAAGTTGTGATTTTCTTCAACCCCTCATTCTTGGGTTGATTTTTTATGTTTTCCATTTCTTGAATTCTATCCTTCATTGTCTGCAATTCACTCTTGAACCCTAAGAATCTATCCTCTATTTGAGTTTGAATGGTATCTTTAATTTTTTTATCAATCATTTCCTTTAGATCTATTTGGAGTTTTACGTCTCTTTCTTCACTCATTTTTTCTAATGTTTCTAACTCTATTTGGATTTTGGCATCTCTCTCTTCTCTTCTTTTTTCTAATCATTCCATATAATCGTAAAGGATCTCTAGGGTGATTTTGGGGGGCCTCCCCTTGTTAGGATGAGTTTTTGGAATAGGTGGTAGAGTGCTCGTATTGAAAAGAAAGAAAAAAGATGTAACAATTATTATTATGGATTGACTTTATCTCTCAAGTCAATTTTTACTTATGAAACTTAAAAATAAAAAATAAATAAATAAAATATATTTAAATCTCTTTACCTAAAATTAAAATTGCATCAAAGTAAAAAGTGACTCACCTCATTTCAGATGTCCAAATGCTCAACCTATTGAAGAAGCCAAAAATAATTTCTGAAAATTGCAGAGAAGTCCGGAGAAACTACTGGTTAAAAAAGATAAAATCAAAGAGAAGTATTGTTCCCATTCAAAACCCTAGATATATAATCTTAGAAATAAAATATCTCCTTATAAAAAAAACACACACAAAAAAAAACCAGAGAAGTATTATCCCCATTCAAAACCACAGAGATATAATTTCAAAACCGCAAAGAAGTAGAATTCCCGTTCAAAACAACGGAGAAATAAAAAAACAAAAAATAGAGAAGTATTATTCCTGTTCAAAACCGCAGAGATATAATTTCAAAACCGCAAAGAAGTAGTATTCCCATTCAAAACCGCAGAGAAATATTATTTCCGTTACAAATTAATTTATATATAAATAAAATCTATAAGTTTCTAAATCAACCAAAAATTTCAAAGTGTGTTATTGATATGTTTGTATTAAAATCTATGTTTATATTATAATAATAATAATTTAGTTTTAAGGTCGACACCAAATTGGTGTGTGAGACCTCCTTGTTTGTGAGACAAGAAATTCTCGTTGTCCAACAATTTGATTAGTAAAATCTAGAGAGGTATATAAAAGAGATTCATTCCAAAAACCATACATAATAAATCTATGCTATTTAACATTAAAAAGTTGATTTATTATTTTGGATTCACGTAGAACCTATAATTGGTTCCTAATAAATTTATTAGGAGAAAATACTAGGAAACATGTGGAATATTTTTTCTCTATTATAACAAAGCTCTTAAAAATGATAGATATCTACATGATTTGATTATATAATATGAATTTAATAGATTTTATTATATAATGTGAATTTAATAGATTTTATTATATAATGTGAATTTAATAATTTGTCATCTATATGATTTGATTATATAATATAAATTTAATAGATTTTATTATATAATGTGAATTTAATAATTTCTAAGGATTATGTCAATTTGGATTTGACTAATATTAATGTTATGATGATATACATTCTATAAATACAACTAAAAAATAATATTTATGATTAAGAAAAACTAAATATATTATGTTGAAAATGAAAGGTGAAAGGTGAAAAATATGTTGATTCAAAAGTGTACAAATACCTTATGTAAATTCATGATGACTTCACACAATATATACTCAAGATCACATGGTCTATGAACTATCACATGGTCTATGAATTATTGAAGCACTTAACTATTTGTGAAGATTCACATTTTTACATTTTATCATTATGGATTAATTTTAATTTTCATGTTAATAATTAAAACTAAGAAATATCAAAATTAATTTTATATAATGTATTATATTATAAGTAATAAGTAACAAACAATTTTGATTTTCATGTTAATAATTAAAATGAAAAAATACCAAAATTCATTTGATATAATGCACCATCATCATTAAGTAGCAAATCAAAGTTTTATTTAAATAATCTAAATCATAAAAAAAAAATTAGTACATAATTAAACTATGATTTTCATGTTAATAATTAAAATGAAGAAATACCAAAGTTCATTTGATATAATGCATCATCATTAAGTAGCAAATCAAAGTTTTATTTAAATAATCCAAATCATCAAAAAAA
>ML788895.1:187103-200029 GCA_009831015.1 Picea engelmannii
ACCCTTTGAGATAAATAGAGGTTTGGTACGTCCAAATGAGGTTGTTGTAAGTTAGTAGGATATTTCTGAATTTTAGTTGTTATTTTGATTATAGTTGTAGCCACTTTTACTTTTGAATGAAGATAACAGAGGAAAATTGACCCAATGCATGGTGTGGACATTGTTTGCAATTCCCTGTTATTGTGTTTTCATGAATGAATGCATTTCGTTATGAGTAGATGGAACTATGAATGTTAGTAGAAGTTTCAAATGTTTCTCTTCTATCGAATCAGTGCAAGGTGTGCACACAGAACACAAGGAGTTCATTGATGGGATTTGTTTCAGTTTCAAAGCTCAAAAGAGATAGCACAAAACATTCCCTTTGCAAGGAGTGCAAAGTGACTGTTGCAAAGCATGCATAGTCATCCGCAAGAACTCAAAGCTCGCATAAGAATTTTTTGCAAGGTGTGCATCGAGCAAGAGGAGAATGTCAGGAGGGTGAGAAGAATTTATTTTCAAGAATCCTTCGGATCTGAGTTATCAAAAATCCATGAAACAAAAGGAGTGTGCGGGAAATTGAAACCTTAATGAATCCCAGGCCCAGGAGGGATACCACTTTTCAGAAGTGTAGTCGAAGTCCAAGAGAGGGAATTGCAGGAGGTTCAAACATGAAGACCTTTGAAGACTTAGAAAATCTTCTCAGTCGAAAGAAATTAGAAGCTCGAGAGGAGGAGTGACAGTGGCTATTGGATCATAGCACAAAGGATCAACAATTGTCTAATCAGAACAAGGTGCATGAGCTTTAACACTTCACATAAACATGAGAGAGAACTCATCAAAGTTTGAGACTTGAGATTTTCGAAGCCCAAAGAGCCAGAAAGCTGAAGTGAAATGTCATTTGTTAAATCATCCAAAGGAGACCTAAGTCATTAGAATGTCCGAAATGACCCTTAGGATTCAGATCGATCAAGTGAATCTGAGCCATCAGATATCATGAGTTCAGGAGGAAGCAATTTGAAACTTGATATTCCTGAAGCATGAAGAGCCAAAGAATCGAAGAAAATCTGGACTGTTAGATCCAGAAGGGTACGTGTCAATGGGTCGTGAGATCTAGAGGAAGGAAAAGGTGAAGCGTTGAAACACCCGAATCACGAAGAGCCGAGAGTTGTCAATCTGTAATTGTTCTCTTGTCAGTAGATCGCGAGCTCCGGGAAAATTGTAGTGGGGTTTCAATTTGAGAACTGAGACTGTTGAATCCCAAAGACTCGAACACCCAAAGTGAATCTAGGTCGCCAGATCTAGAGGAGAGATGGCATGAATCCGTGGACTCCGGGTAATGTCCCGAAGTGATTCGTAGTCGTTGAATCTAAGAGATACATGGCATAAATCCATGTACTTTGGGTAAATACCGGAAGTGATCCTCGATCATCAAATCAGGAGGACACATGTTAGTGCATCACAACCTTCGGATAAAAGCCATTTGGAAAAGGGAGAACTTTGAGATTTGAGATCTTAGAAGTCTGAAGACCTGAAGGAGATCTTGACCGTTGATCAAGAGGAGGGCCACAGGACTGTTGATCCGAGTTGAAAGGTCAAACACCCAAAGCGAAGGAAGAACCATTGATTGTGAAGACAGGTGTCCACAAATATTCCACTTCAGAAGATTGCCTTGCAAAGGAAACCAAGGTTTGAGATTTGAGAATTTCGAAGTCCAAAATTTCGAATCGACCACACTCATCAATCTACGAGAAGAAGGTTTGAATTGTTGATCCTAAGAAATAGACCTCATTTGACCGTTCGAAAGCACCATCAAGATCATGAGATCGATGATCATCTCGCATTGTGGGGATAGAAACTTCTCGATATTTATGAGATTGAGGACGGTCCGCAATTGAGACCACGATTTTAGGGAAAAGACACATGGAGGCTCAGGGTGAATTGCGGGGTGAAAAGCGGTTTGACATCAAAACACTCTTGAGTGTGCCTGCAATCACACATAGGCATGAGGTAATCACTCAAGGTCACATCTAAGAAGGGGCCGAGACAAAAGGCATTAACGCCAACTATGAGACTTTACAGAATGAGAAAGGGAAGGTCGCAGGTATCATGAAGCCTGCACAGGGATCTTAGAAGACCTGTGGTTAATACAAAATGATACTAATGAGGTTTCATAGTGTCATTTGACTCTAGAATTGAAGATCCTGACCGAGAGGTCGTGAAACCCTTATGAGAGAAGGGGGTTTGCACCAAGTGGTATAAGAGATGAAGTTTTTCTTACAGACAACAAGCAAAGGAGAAGAGACAAAAGAACCCGAAGTTGTACTCTATGCATGACAGACAGTCAACAGAATGTCGTTGAGAAGATGAGTGCAGCCACCTTTATCCAATAAGGCTGTAGAAAGGGAGATATGAGAACTTGGTGCAAGATTAGACGCGATGGAGGCAACGTAGATATTAGCACCTGATGTTGGAGACATCAGTGATGCAGATAGTGAAGAAGTACAAGTCGAAGAATCTGCAAGAGAGGATGTTGCCGAAGAACATTTGCTGAGAGTAGTTGTTAGATTGGGAGCCAGAGTGAATATAGAGGTCCCAATGTATGAAGGCAATTTAGATGCTAAAGATCTGTTGGATTGGATAAGATACATGGACAAACATTTCGACTATGAAGATGTCTATGAAGAGAAAAGGGTGAAACATGTTGTCACTAGGCTAAAAGGACATGCAACACTGTGGTGGGATGAACTGCAGGCTGAGAGGAGAAGCAAAGGAAAAAATAAGATAAAGAATTGGGACAGAATGGTAGCCAAGTTGAAGGCTAAGCTCATTCCCAAAGATTATTAGAACAATCTGTTTAGGAAGCTACAGAACCTGAGACAGAAGGGTATGACAGTTAAGGAGTACATAGAGGAGTTCCATAGGTTGAAAATCAAAACTAGACAAAGGGATAAAGATGAATAAAAATTTGCGATATATATAAATGGTCTGAGGCATGAAATCCAGGATGAGCTCAACATGATGTTAGCAAGGACAGTGGGGGATGCTTATTAGTTTGCACTGAAGGCAGAGGAGAAGTTGGCTAGGAAAAAAAGCCAGGGAGGAAGAGGTAAAATCCCAACCCCAAACAAAGGCAAGGGAGTTACCCATGACAAGACACATAAGTCTAAGGACAAAATTGAGAAACCACATAGTCACTCGGAAAGAGGAGGAAGTTCTCGAGGAAGACAAGTTGGTGGAATAAGTTCTTCCAGAGGAAGAGGAAGAAGCAGATGAGGAGACATAAGATGCTATGCCTATGGAAAGATAGGGCACATGTCTTGAGAATGTCCCAAGAAAAACAAAGAAGGAGGAGGTGAAGCTCACATTTCAGAAGAATAGAGAAGGAATGTTGAATAAGAAGGAGCAGAGGATGGGACATCCCTGATGTTGAGAAAGGTTCTCTTAAAACCAGAGGAAGAAGTTAAAAATCCAGTGCAGAGGAATAGTCTCTTCAGGACAGCTTGCAAGACTAAAGACAGAGTGTTCAAGGTGATAATCGACAGTGGGAGCACTGATAACTTAATATCCACATATAGGGTGGAGAAATTGGAGTTGGAGACAACTACACCTACAAATCCATACAAAGTCTCATGGTTGAGGAAAGGAAACTAGGTAATGGTTACTAAAAAATGCTTGGTTGAATTTAAGATAGGAGGACATAGAGATGAAATTATATGTGATGTAATTCCCATGGAGGTATGCCATATTTTGTTGGGAATACCATGGTAGTTTGGCAGGAATGCCATTCATGATGGGAGGAATAATACATACACCTTGGAGAAGAATGGTTGAGCACACATGTTGTTTCCAATAGAGGAGAAGAAAGTGAAAGATGAATTCAGCACAAGCATACTTCTCATGAGCAGGAAGGAACTCCTGAAATAAGTCAAGAATAGGAGATGCATTTCATTGTGGTGAGGAAAACTAGAGTTATCCTTACAAGTACTTCGATGGATGATTTTCTTGAAGAAGTTCAAGAATTGTTGGATAAATTTGTTGCTTAACTCATTGCCACCCATCAAAAGTATCAGCCACCATATTGAATTGATACCATTAGCAAGTCTGCTAAACAAAGAAACATACATATTGACACCTTGAGAGAATGAGGAATTGAAGAACCAAGTCCAGAAATTGTTAGACAAGGGTTTGGTCAAAGAGAGATTGAGTCCATGCGCGGTACCAACTGTATTGAGTCCAAACAAGGATGGAGGATGGAGAATCTGTACAGACTCAAGAGCCATTAACAATATCACCATCAGGTATAGATTTCCTTTACCAAGAATGGATGATTTAATGGACTATTTGAGTGGAGCAAATTTATTTTCTAAAATAGATTTGAAAAGTGGATACCACCAGATTAGAATGAGAGAAGGTGATGAGTGGAAGACAACCTTTAAGAAAAATGAAGGTTTCTATGAGTGACTTGTTATGCCATTTGTCCTAACAAATTCCCCAAGTACTTTTATGAGGTTAATGAATGAAATACTGAAAGATTTTGTTGGGAAGTTTGTGTCCATATATCTTGATGATATACTGATCTTTAGCGAGACTAAAGAGGAGAATTTGAGGCACCTAACACTAGTGATGAGGAGACTACAGTAGGAGAAGTTGTTGATAAATATGAAGAAGTCCTCTTTTATGAAGACAAAACTCATTTACTTGGGTTTTGTGATATCTTCAAATGAACTAAATATGGATCCAGAGAAGATGAAATAAATCAAAGAACGGTCGTCACCAAAGAGTATGGTTGAGGTAAGGAGCTTCGATGGATTAGCAAGTTTCTATAGGAAGCTCATCAGATACTTTAGTGGAATTTGTGCACCAATAATGGATACAGTGAAGAAGAAGCACAAGTCTTTTAAATGGACAGAGGAGGTCGAGAGGAGATTCAATATACTGAAGGAGAAAATAACAGAACGCCCAATTCCTGTCTTGCCAAATTTTGAAAAGACATTTCAGGTGAGATGTGATGCAAGTGGAGTTGCAATTGGAGCAGTTCTGAGTCGGGATAATAAACCTATTTCCTATTTTAGTGAGAAGTTGAATGAGACCAAGAGAAAATACTCCACATATGATAAGGAGTTTTATGCCATAATTTAAGCCTTGAAGAAATGGATACATTACCTTGTCCCACAAGAATTTGTCTTGTATAGCGATAAACAGGCTTTACAATTCATAACCAGAAAGGAAAAATTGAATCAGAGGCACGCAAAATGGGTTGAGTTTATGTAGAATTTTACTTTTGTCATAAAACATATTGCTAGGAATGCTAACAAAGTTGTTGATGCATTAAGCAGGAGATGTTTGATTCTGCAAGAATTTCAAGTGAATACCTTGGGGTTTGAACACCTCAATGATATGTATTGTGATGATCTAGATTTCAAGGAAGAATACGAAGCATGTGCAAGTCCTGTGCTAGGAGACAAAATCCAGTGGACAGAGTATATGATTCAAGAGGGATTTTTGTTCAAAGGCAATCAATTGTGCATACCAAAATTTTCAATGAGGGATAACCTTTTGAGGAAAAGCATAGTGGAGGATTCACTGGACATTTCGGCCATGATAATAATTCGCACAGTTGAGGAGTTCATACTATTGGTCATGTATGATAACATAAGTGATAAAGTTTGTAAACAGATGTAGAATCTGCCAACATGCAAAAATAAAAATACAGAACACTGGATTGTATCAACCATTGCCAATACCAGAGAGGCCTTAGGATGCAATACGCATGGATTTTGTGTTGGGATTGCCAAGAACGCAAAGAGGGTTTGCTTCCATATTTGTGGTGCTAGATATATTTTCAAAGATGGAAAAATTTATCCCATGCCAGAAGACCAGTGATGCAAGACATTTTGGAAATTTGTTTTTCAAGAAAGTTGTGAGACTTCACAGACTACCCAGAAGCATTGTCTCAGACAGGGACACTAAATTTGTTGGTCACTTTTGGAGAACGCTATGGAAGAAAATGGGGATAGATTTTTTCTTCAGCTCAGCTTATCACCCTTAGACATATGGGCAGACTGAGGTGGTAAACAAAATTTTGGGAAACTTATTGAGGAGTCTGGTCACTGAGCATCACAATCAGTGGGATTAGATTCTGCCACAAGCAGAATTTGCATACAATGACTCACCAAACAAGAGCACTGAAAGGAGCCTATTTCAAATATTGTATGGAATGCAACCTAGGTGAGTATCTAAGTTAAGAGACTTGGAATAGAGTGGTATCAAGAGCACTTGAGAAGAATATTTTGCTGCAGAAATGCAGAAGCTCCATAGCCAGGTCAGAGAACAGTTGCAGATTTCTAACCAAGAGTACAAGCACAAAGCTGATCAAAATCACAAGGAACTTCAATTTGAAGTAGGAGATCAAGTTATGGCACATATCATGAAAGAAAGGTTCCCTAGGGGAACATATAACAAGTTAAAAATGAAGAAGATAGGACCATGTAAGATATTGAGGAAGTTTGATGCAAGTGCCTATGAGATTGAGCTACCAGATGATGTGGGCATATTGCCCATATTCAATGTTTCAGACCTGTACCCTTACAGGAAAGATGATACAGAGGGATCAAAATATCAAGAGAAGATTCAATGGGAGAAACAAATTCCTATAGTAGAAAAACCACAGATGGAGAAGATCATTGATCAGAGGATTGGCAAAAAGACCACGAGGAAGACCTATTTTGAATATTTGGTCAAGTGGAAAGGACACCCAATAGGAGATGCCAGTTTGGAAAATGAAGTTGATATCCAGAAGCATGGAAGCTCGGTGCAGGAGCTCATGGACAGGAATCCATGAATTTTTGTCAAGGGGAGTATGATGCAAGAGCATAGTTAGAAAGAACGTGAGGCAGGACCACTCAGTGCCTAGGAATATTTTTGGAATCTCAACACTGGCAGTCACAGCGAATATTTTGAATCATGCCTAAACTTAGTGCTAGTAAATATTTTGAAGCATGCTTGAACGAGCGTGAGAGAAGTGGGAGTTTCCACTCCTACTCTGTAATATGATTGAACTAAGATAGTCGTTAGGTTAGGTTTTGGAGTAGACAAGTAGTTGGGGGGAACCTTAAGGACCCTCTGAGATAAATAGAGGTTTGGTACGCTCAAATGAGGCGACTGCAAGTTAGTAGGAAATTTCTAAATTTTAGTTGTTGTTTTGATTATAGCTGTAGCCACTTTTACTTTTGAATGAAGATAACAGAGGAAAATTGACCCAATGCATGGTGTGGACATTGTTTGCAATTCCCTGTTATTGTGTTTTCATGAATCAATGAATTTCATTCTGAGTAGATGGAACTATGATTGTTAGTATAAGTTTCAATTGTTTCTCTTCTATTGAATCAGTGCAAGGTCTGCACACGGAACACAAGGAGTGCATTGATGGGATTTGTTTCGGTTCCGAATATCATAAGAGATAGCACGAAACTTTCCCTTTGCAAGGAGTGCAAAGTGACTGTTGCAAGGCATGCAGAGTCGTCCAAAATAACTCAAGACTTGCGTAAGAATCTATTGCAATGTGTGCATCGAGAAACAAGGGAACGTCGGGAGGGCGAGTATAATTTATTTTCAATAAATCCTTTGGATCTGAGTTATCAAAAATCCCTGAAACACAAGGAGTGCGTGGGAAGTTGAAAGATTCATGAAGGCCAAGCTCAGGAGGGATAGAACTTTTCTGAAGTGTAGTCGAAGTGCGAGAGACAGACTCACAGGAGGTTCAAAGGTGAAGACCTTTGAAGAATTAGAAAATATTTTAAGTCATAAGAAATCAGAAGCTCAGGAGGAGGAGCGATAGAGGCTATTAGATCGCAACGCAAAGGATCAACAATCATCTTATCAGAAAAAGGTGCAAGAGCTTTAAAAATTCACACACACGGGAGAGAGAACTCATGAAGGTTTGAGACTTGAGATTTACGAAGCCTGAAGAGCCAAAAAGCTGAAGTGAAATCTCAGCCATTCCATCATCTGAAGCAGACTTGAGCCGTTAGATCATCCGAAGTGAACCTCAGGCGTCAGATCGATCAAGTGAATCTGAGCCATCAGATATCATGAGTTCAAAAGGAAGCAAGTTGAAACTTGATATTCACGAAGAGCAAAGAGTCGCAGAACCGAAGTGAATCTGGACCATTAGATCCAGAAGGGTATGTGTCGGTGGGTCGTGAGATCTAGAGGAAGGAAAAGGTGAAGCGTTGAAACACTCGAAGCCCAGAGATCCAAAGAGACGAGAGTCGTCGATATGTAATTGGACACTTGTCATCAAATCGGGAGCTCTAGGAAAATTGTAGTGGGTTTTCAGTTTGAGAACTGAGACTACTGAATCCTAAATACCTAAAGACCCGAAGTCAATCTGGGCCGAAATATCTAGAGGAAATGCGGCGTGAATCCGTGGACTCCGGGTAAAGTCCCAAAGTGATTCGTAGTCGTCGAATCTAAGAGAGACATGGAATAAATCCATGTACTTTGGGTAAACACCCGAAGTAATCTTCGATCTTCATATCAAGAGGACACGCGACAGTGGATCACAGACTTCGGATAAAAGTTGTTTGGAAAAGGGTGAAGTTTGAGATTTGATATCTCATAATTCTGAAGACCCAAAGGAGATCTCAACCATTGATTGAGAGGAGGGCCATAGGACCATTGATCCAAGTTGAAAGGTCAAACACCCGAAGTGAAGGCAGGACATTTGATTGTGAGGACAGGTGTCTGCAGATTTTCCACTCTGGAAGATTTCCCTGCAAAGGAAACCAAGGTTTGAGATTTGAGAATTCTGAAGTCTAGAATTCCGAATCAACCACAGTCGTCAATCTGGGAGAAGGAGATTTGAACCTTTGATCCTGATAAATAGATCTCAGTCGACCATTCGAAAGCACCTTGAAGATTGTGAGATTGATGGTCATATCGCATTGCGCAGATATAAAGTTCTTGATATTTACGAGATTGAAGGCGGGTCCCAATCGATACCACGGTATTAGTGAAAAGACACGTGGAGGCTCAGGGTGAATTGTGTGGTGAAAAGAAGTTTGACACCAAACCACTCTTGAGTGCACCTGCAATCACGCGTAGGTGTGAGTTCATCGCCTAAGGTCACATCTGAGAAGGGGTCGAGAGAAAAGGTGGTAATGCCAACTCTGAGATTTCACAGAACACGAAAGAGAAGATCGGGGGTATCGTGAATCCTGCACAGGGAGCTGAGAGGACCTTTTGTTAATACAGAACAAGACCAGCTAGGTTTCAGAGTGTCGTTCGACTCCAGAATCAAAGATCCTGACAAGGAGGTAATGCAACCCTTAGGATAAAAAGGGGTCTGCACCACCCTCCCCCCCTTCCCTCTCTTTATCATGCATGTATCCATCTATCCCCCTCATTGTTTATCCCCCTCTATCTCCCTTTCTCTCTGCTAAAATCATATCTGAAAGGAGACATAAAAATCTGCATTTGTTGATCTCATAAATAAATTGTAAGATTATATTTATATGCGCGTGAAAAAATTTCTACAACAGTCAATTAAATGACAAAAGAAAAAAACCTCTTGTCCTTAATGATTGTCATATCATTTCTAAGAACACCGTATTTCAAATGTCTCTAGAATAATGCTCCAGAAATGTTAAACTGGAAAATATGTATCTCTACTCAAATTCACTTACCAAGATGAAACTCAAGACAACAAGGGTTAACACATGTATGCAGGAAACTCTCTACTCATTTGAAGGAGAAAAATATAAGGGGATAAAGGACAATCTCATTGAAACCATATCATCAAAATCATTATCATTTTATATGCCCTATTATGAGATATGAAAAGATAAAATGAAGAAGAAGTTTTCAATGCAAAAGTACCTTTACCTTGATATAATTTCATGTGCCTATAGAATGAATAACTAAAGAATTCAAAATAAACATAATCCTTAATAAAAAAATAAAATTTTGATTTTTTTTATTCAAGTTTCACAATTCAGACATGGAAAAGGTCCAATGAAGGAAATTGTTATCTTTCCAACACAAATTTTATTCATATTCCCACATATATCATTGGCACAATGAAACATGATAGGATAAAGATCTATTTATTAGTCCAACTTAGATTTAGGGAAAAGGAAAAGGTGTGGTAATGGAAGTAAGTTTCCTCCTAGTTCCAAGAATGTAGGGGAGATGATTTGCTTTAATTTAGGAGTTGTGGATTGTTAGGACCACACTATGTACCTTTTTACCTATACTTTTTGCCATTATTATACTCTTGATCACCTATATTTAGACTCATATTATCACTTTATCTGATCATCCCAAAGGTATACAACGTCCCTTCTCATTACTATACGTTTAATCTATTTTGCATAATATTTTACATTACTCTCGTACTTGACCATTGATTAGAAATGCATTAAGTGTTCAAAACTGCAGATTAGCATTTGAGGCCTATTGCTGAAACACAGAATTGTTCAAGGTCGCCGTTGGTGAAACACAGAAATGATGCTGAAACATGAAGCTGCTATACAGTCCGAGGTCACAGATGATGAAACACAGAGCTGCTATACAGTCCAAGGTCGCAGATGCTGAAACACGGAGTTGTTACACAGTCCAGAGTTGCAGATGCTGAAACACGGAGGAAACCGCCAGGAACGACGATGCTGAAACATAAGGAAGCCGTTATAGTCAGCGGTCAACAAAGCTCTAACTGTCATTCCTACACAAGAAAGACGACACAGTCAGAGCACAATTCACGTGGTTGAAACAACCCGCGAATTGTGATGCTGAAACAGCATCAGCAACAATGAGAAGAAGCTATTACACCAGCTGTAACAACAATACCTCATCTAGCTCCTGTAATAGCATTATGTTGCATGAGAATAGGACATCTTATGCTGGTTTAGAAAGTAGATCTGACTAAGGATAGGACTGAGATATGCATTGTAATTATTGTATCGAAGGGATTTCCTCTTTAAATGAGAGGAAATCATCATTCGGGGATCCAAGTTTTATGTGTTGAAAAGCTTCAGAGAGAGGGACGCACTTTATTTTTCTCAGACTATAATATGACATTTTGACAGATGAATAGAAAACTGTTTTGAGCATCCGTCTCTAAGATTTTCGTCTCAGGGGAATCTTGTGAGAAGGGGGGGCCCACCTTCATCACAAGATTCACCCGTTAGTTTTAGAAGTGTGTTAGTTCAATCTCTGTTTATATTTTGATTAACTTTCGTTTTGCTGAAACACTGCTTTTAATGAATTCCACTTTGCTGAAACACTACTGACTCTATCTTAGTTTATTGAATGAAATTTTTAATTCTTTTTATCAGCAATCTTGTGTGATGATTTTATGAGGCTAGCCAGGGATCGGGTTAAAGGTTCCTTCTCAGACAGGAAGGAATCAGAACACCTTGTCTTCTGTAGATTTCATTTAATTCTGCAAGTGTACTAGCCAGGGATCGGGTTAAAGGTTCCTGCTCAGACAGGAAGGAATCAGAACACCTTGTCTTCTATAGATTTCATTTAATTCTGCAAGTGTGCTAGCCAAGGATTGGGTTAAGGGTTCCTACTCAGACAGGAAGGAGCCAAAACACCTGGTCTTCTATAGATTTCATTTAATTCTGCAAGTGTGCTAGTCAGGGATTGGGTTAAGGGTTCCTGCTCAGACAGGAAGGAGCCAAAACACCTTATCTTCTGTAGATTTCATTTACTTCTACAACGTGCTAGCCATGAATTGGGTGAAGGGTTCCTGCTCAGAAAGGAAGGGATCAGACCATCTTGTTCTTTGTAAACTTTAACTTCACAAGTATGCTAAAACAGAAATAGGGCTTAAGGCTCCTGCTTAGAAAGGAAGGAACTAGACAACCTTGTTCTCTGTTAGATAGAGTTAATTATCTTCTGCTTATTGTTTTCATAAAGGAGTGTTAGCACTGAAGTCTCAATTTGAGAGTAAGGATCTTGTTCTCTGATTGCAGAATAGTTGTTCTTTCCCATTGCAAGTGTTATTCTAATGTAATCCAGGATTCTTAGATTAATCTTTAAAGATCTGCAATAGGGAAGTTTCTTTCTTGCAATTTAATTCAGAACTTCAGTTTATTCAAGCAAGTGTGATTAGTATAAGTTTCTTTACTACAACACTAAGTTGCTTTTGGAATTGAGCATATATAGTGCGTGGTTATCTTTGAGATAAAAGACTTCCCTGGATTGATAATTTATGTATCACTTGGTTGTTTGAATCAATTAAGAAATTATAGTGACCAACATTTTGGCGTCGTTGCCGGGGAAGATAGCTATAGATTTCAAAAGCACTTGTGATTTATTTTCTTTAGATAAAAAGAATGCATGAAAAACCCCAAAGATACTAACCCTACAGGTGGCAAGGGAAAAGGAAAAGGAGGAAGAAAGATGTACATTGACGAGATTTTATCCAAGTCTGAATCTACTGCTCAAAGACAAAACCTCCAAAAACAAAACTCCCAGCCTTCATTTCGAGCAATTTTTGGAACAGGGAAAGAAGTTTGGAGTCCTGAGACAGTCCAGAAGCTAGTAGAAGACATTGAGGATAGAGAAAGTGCAGCAGGGGAGAATATAGAGGAAAACATGGATGAATACAATGAAGAGTTGCATCATGAAGAATAGGCAAGTCCTGAAGGAGAGGTAAAAGATGAAAACTCTTTCTCTACACTAGGATTCCCTATTGGCGATCTCCCTAGAGGGGCAGCCCCGATGAAAAACATTCCACTCTCAGCATTGCCTAATTTTCATGGTTTATCTTCAGAGGATCCTGATGAATTTCTATTTGAGTTTGATATATTATGTAGAAGTTATGATTACGTTTCTAATGCTCAAAAACTGAAGTTGTTTCCAGCAACACTAAAAGGGAATGCATTAAGATGGTTTATGAGTCTTGGAGGCCATGTAATCACAACATGGGACCAAAT
>ML788895.1:235945-249959 GCA_009831015.1 Picea engelmannii
TCTTAATGGAATATTGTAATATAAAGGTATTGGTACGTTTGGGTTTGGAATATAGCCTTAGTGTCCCTTGGAGTTTAGCAAGAAAAAGGGTAACCACCTTATTTTTAATGGAGTACTTGTAAGACAAAGTCACTATAGGGATAGGGTATGGCCAGGTTAATGTAGGGTCTTTGTTATTCATAACTTTTAGAATGTAAAATCCTAATTATGTTGTTGGAATGTTAATTTACTATGATAGTGATGGTATGGCTATGTCTAGGGATTGTTCATGAAATTCCTGGTGTTGATATCCTTAAGGAAATATAGTGTTGTTATTCGCAAATTTTATGGAATGAAATGTTAGTGAGATGAACGTAGAGTACTGGGACGTACAGGGATGGAATCATGAGGTAGGGTCATCTTTAATGCTATGATGCGCCTTACCTTATGTTAATACTAATATTCAAGGGGATGTACATGCTTTTGGGGCCATCTTTTAAGGTGTTGATATCGCAGATTATTTCTATGTGTTATGCTTTAGGTAATAATCGATTGATCAATAGCGCGCTTGAGAATCAAAGGGATTTGTGCATCGAGTTGGTTGCGGTTGGATAGTTTACGTTCTTCGGACACCTTGTGTGCTGGTAATTTCATTGGGATTGAAGATTGTTTAAAGGTTTAGATTTTTGTTGCACGCCATGCACCTTGTCGGATTGATTTCTAATTCTCGCTCGCCATTGAAGGGATATGGTATCGTTTCATTATGTTTGGCTGCCTTGGGTTGTTCTGATGAAAGTCCTTAGCTTAGTGGGATTGTTGTCGTTGTCTGGAGGGTTGGAGACACCTCCATGTTCCTCAGAACAGTCGTCAGCCCTGAGACCTGATGGTTACAATCGATGGGAACCCGGGGCTTGAGCGTTGCTTATGGGTCTTGGAGGTCCTAACCATCGCAGGGTAGGACAGGCGAGTAGTCAGTACTACTTATCGTCGTGTGATCGTTGTTTGTGCATGTAGATACTGGTCAGGCGTCCCTGTCGTCTTCTTATGTTCATCATGGTTGCGTTTTATTCGTCGTCGAGTGGCGATGCAGAGTCGAATGCGACAATGTTTCCCTTATACGCGCACACAAAATTTTTAGACGCGCACAAAAAAAAAAAAAAATGCACTAGTTACTAGGGTTGGGTCGTCGTAACGAGGAGGCTACTACACTGGGGCAACCCCTACTCCTTTACCTTTCGAAGTTAAGGAAGAACCTGCTGCAACACAGGAACCAGCAGGCCCTAGCAAGCTCAAGACTGAACCTGCTGCAACACAAGAACCAACAGGCCCTCCCAAGATGAAGACTGAGCCCTCCATTGCAACAAAAGAAGCCCCTACCTTTGCCAACAAGGCTGTACAGACAGTTCTTACGGAGGAATTTACACCTCCCAATCAGATCCATCTCTCCACTTCCAGGGAACAATCTACTCAAACCGTACCTCATCCCACTACTTCCAATGCTGAAACACAGACTCAGTTATGGGATGAACACTCAGAAATACAAAAATGGAAGAAAGAATATGCTGAAACTCAAGCCACAAACTTGCAAGTGCACAAACAAATCTGGATCAATCACACTTTCTCCAACTAGGAAGCACTAGAGAAGATACATGAGGAAGCTCGTGAGCTTAAGAAGAAGAACAAAGAATTGAAAGGCAGATTGGTCCTGGTCTTTGATTTGGTGCAGAAGCTACTGGCCACAAGGAAGCCCTCTTCCAACTATTCCCTATTCCTGACGAAGAGACTCACATTCTTTCAGATCAAATCCATTCTAGAAGGTAAACCCCATGCAATAATACAATCAACAGATTTCATCAAAACTTTTGTAGCTGCCTCTAACAGGGATCAACACCTCCTTTGTGAGGCCTACTTTCATAATGAGGCTATTCCAGAAAACAGGTTGCTAAACATAAACCCCCTTGTTGGGGACATTCAAATTCGAGTATTCACATCTTTTCTCCTCAATCAAGTTATTTGGAAAGATGAATTTTTGGCTGCCAAACACAATGAAGATAATCGCCTCCTCTGGATTAGACCAGAACCGCAGAGGGAAACTACATTTATCTCACAATATTATGAGTTCTTAAAACAACCAGGGGTGACTGAACATGTTCAACAACTACAATCAGAAGTGCTCCAGGATTGTGAAGACATTATCAGATCCATAGATATTCCTGCCCTCCAGGCCAATAACCTACTTTGGCAGCAATCTACGGAGAAGAGACAACAACACAATCCTTTTGGTCCTGCCAACATGGAAGTAGCAATTTCCAGGATACCCAACTACATCCAGTGTGTTAGGCATTGTGTTGAAAACTGGATAGGGTATAGGTTTTATTTTCCCATTCTCTGGTTACCAATAGAAAGGTATCAAGTCAGTTATAAGCTACCTAAGAAGGCAGAAACGGCAGCATGGAAAATATTGCAGCAGGTGCAAGGGTTCAGAATGCCAATGGATAGTACCTCCCAAAGTTACATCTTGAGTAACTTACACGATCAGAGTCGGTATCAAGACTCTGATTCAGAGTGAGTTGCCTGAGGACATGCAACACCTTGAGTTGAGGGGGATGTTAGGACCACACTATGTACCTTTTTGCCTATACTTTTTTCCATTATTATACTCTTGATCACCTATATTTAGACTCATACTATCACTTTATCTGATCATCCCAAAGGTATACAATGTCCCTTCTCATTACTATACGTTTAATCTGTTTTGCATAATATTTTACATTACTCTCATACTTGACCATTGATTAGAAATGCATTAAGTGTTCAAAACTGCAGATTAGCATTTGAGGCCTATTGCTGAAACACAGAACTGTCTAAGGTCGTCGTTGCTAAAACACAAAACTGATACTGAAACATGAAGCTGCTATATAGTCCAAGGTCGCAGATGTTGAAACAAAGAGCTGCTATACAGTCCAAGGTCGCAGATGCCGAAACACAGAGCTATTACACAGTCCAGAGTTGCAGATGCTGAAACACAGAGGAAACTACCAGGACCGACGATGCTGAAACACAAGGACGACGTTACAGTCAGCGGTCAACAAAGCTCTAACCGTTGTTCCTACACAAGAAAGCCAACACAGTCAGAGCGCAATTCACGTGGCTGAAACAGCCCACGAATTGCGATGCGGAAACAACATCAGCAGCAACGAGAAGAAGCTGTTACACCAACTGTAATAGCAATACCTCATCCAGCTCCTGTAATAGCATTCTGTTGCGTGAGAATAGGACATCCTATGCTGGTTTAGAAAGTAGATCCGACTAAGGATAGGACTGAGATATGCATTGTAATTATTGTATCGAAGGTATTTCCTCTTTAAATGAGAGGAAATCATCATTCGGGGATCCAAGTTTTATGTGTTGAAAAGAGTCAGAGAGAGAGATGCACTTTATTTTTCTCAGACTGTAATATGACATTTTGACAGATGAATAGAAAACTGTTTTGAGCATCTGTCTCTAAGCTTTTCGTCTCAGGGGAATCTTGTGACAAGGGAGGGCCCACCTTCATCACAAGATTCACCCATTAGTTTTAGAAGTGTGTTAGTTCAATCTCTGTTTATAATTTGATTAACTTTCGTTTTGCTGAAACACTGCTTTTAATGAATTCCACTTTGCTGAAACACTACTGACTCTGTCTTAGTTTATTGAATGAAATTCGTAATTCTTTTTATCAGCAATCTTGTGTGATGATTTTATGAGGCTATTCAGGGATCGGGTTAAAGGTTCCTGCTCAGACAGGAAGGAATCAGAACACCTTGTCTTCTGTAGATTTCATTTAATTCTGCAAGTGTACTAGCCAGGGATCGGGTTAAAGGTTCCTTCTCAGACAGGAAGGAATCATAACACCTTGTCTTCTATAGATTTCATTTAATTCTGCAAGTGTGCTAGCCAGGGATTGGGTTAAGGGTTCCTGCTCAGACAGGAAGGAGCCAAAACACCTGGTCTTCTGTAGATTTCATTTAATTATGCAAGTGTGCTAGCCAGGGATTGGGTTAAGGGTTCCTGCTCAGACAGGAAGGAGCCAAAACACCTTATCTTCTCTAGATTTCATTTACTTCTGCAGCGTGCTAGCCAGGAATTGGGTGAAGGGTTCCTGCTCAGAAAGGAAGGGATCAGACCATCTTGTTCTCTGTAAACTTTAATTTCACAAGTATGCTAAAACAAAAATAGGGCTTAAGGCTCCTGCTTGGAAAGGAAGGAACTAGACAGCCTTGTTCTCTGTTAGATAGAGTTAATTATCTTCTGCTTACTGTTTTCATAAAGGAGTGTTAGCACTAAAGTCTCTGTTTGAGAGTAAGAGTCTTGTTCTCTGATTGCAGAATAGCTATTCTTTCCCATTGCAAGTGTTATTCTAATGTAATCCAAGATTCTTAGATTAATCTTTAAAGATCTGCAATAGGGAAGTTGCTTTCCTGCGATTTAATTCAGAACTTCAGTTTATTCAAGCAAGTGTGATTAGTATAAGTTTCTTTACTACAACACTAAGTTGCTTTTGGAATTGAGCATATATAGTGCGTGGTTATCTTTGAGATAAAAGACTTCCCTGGGTTGATAATTTATGTATCACTTGGTTGGTTGAATCAATTAAGCAATTATAGTGACCAACATGGATTAGATTGAGGAGTTGGTTTCCTTCACTCCTCTTAACTTGTTTTTGTTTTGAATTTCAAATTTGAAAATGGGTGAAGGTTCAAGATAGCATAAGGTAGGTGACTTAGGCATAAAACCCCCTTAGACCCCCTCATCTTTCCCTTATTTTGTGGTATCATAAACCCTATATATCCTCACACTTAGTTGAATTTGGTCTTCTTCTTATTAATTGCGAAACAAAAATATGTGCAATATTCATAGCACCATGATATGGTGTGAATGTAGAAAAGTTATAAATCATCCATTCAAAGTATTTAATAATTTAATTACAATTAATTCCAAGAGTAAATTTTGGGATATTTCATCCCCTACCCTTGGAATAACACTCTCCTTGTTAGAGAATTTTGTTGTCATCATTCTATAGCTATACCTGAAATACCATCTTCTTGATTGTCTTGGTACACCTCCAAATGTTAGCATTCCAACATATGTCTACATCAGTCATCAATGTAAGCATGCATAACATAGCCATTTCTAATAATTAAGTATTTCATCGACATGAATTTCCAATCTGTCAATAATAAGTTCATAACTAAAGCATATATATTCATAACATATGATAAAGGTCAATACTTATCTATATGAATTTGTATCTGATCCATATGGTTTCCACGGATAGAACCCAACTCATTGTTTTCTTACACACACCCAATGCACTCATTATCCCAAGTAGTTTGTTATTCATCCAAGCCTCCTCTTACATGCACTCACTAACCCTCCAAGTTTAGGAATCCCCTTCTCTGTTAAAACTTCCCTTAGGTGATCCATCATTTACCAAGTCTTCCTCGCAATGGAAAAGTATCGATACTTATAGAGTCTTACAACCAAGGTGTCCTCTGACTTCCTCTAACATAGCATAACACATATCAATGGTGATAATGGCATATCATAGAGCTCTAGTGTCACAACAGTAGCATCTTCTCCATTATTTCTAGCTCTACAACTACCATATGTCCTTTCTAGATAGATCCATAATCTCACCTATATATATATATATATAATTATAATGAGATATCATTGTTAATAATTTCAAACATGATTATTTTGTTTTCAAACTTATTTCATACGGAAAACAGATTTCACAAGTATGAGATTCTTCTCCTAATGTTTGGATATTGCATGTGGTAGCACACAGTATTCATTATGGGTTTTCCATATCCAATATCATCCTACCTACAATATTAACCTTCCATTATTCATTCATTATATATACATTTTTGTTGACCAAAAATTGTTCATCTATATTTTCCTGCTCCTGGAATAAAAAAAATTGATATCATAAAAATGAAATTTTTGAATAATTACAGTTTCATTGCGTAGCCCTTAGTCTTAGCTTCATCAAACATTTTGTGGATTCAAAATATTAGTTCATATTCTCAAGATATCCAAGTTTTCATCAAACAGTGAAAAACACTTCTTCCATGTGAATACATGGCGAACTCTTCGGAAACACATTCAATTCTTGGCACCACGCCATTTTTGAGTTTTTGACTAAGTACTCTACTCTTTATCTATCATAATTAACAAATTTTCTTCAATTTTTCGCATATAAAACATGGGTTCCTGACCCATGAATTTTATTCTATTACTCATGGGTTCATAACCCATGTTTTATTGAATATTCATGGGTTCATAACCCATATTTTCTTGAGTCTTCACTTGTTTAAGGCCCATGTAGTTTCTTCTTATTATAGAATGACTGGTTCACTCACCACACCCACCCTGCTCACATATTCTTTCCTCTCCTATACTTCCCAACACTTAATACCCTTTCCTTATTCCTCCTTTCATCTCTTATTATCTAACACCTAAAATTATTCTTAAACTTCACTCATCACCCTCCTTATCTCTCCACTTTTATTTCACTTTACTTATCATCCCAAACACTTAGTTTATTCTTTATATATTCGTCGGGTTATCAAGTTTGGACTCACTCACTCACCCCATCACAGTTCCCTCACTTCCCAACATATGAACCCACCATTCCCCTACTCGTCGCCACTGTTCCCCCCACTTATTTATCCTTATTCCTTCTCTCTCATTCACTTCCTCCCTAAATTAACCTTTTATCCAAATCTCCATACATTATACCATCAACCAATCAAATATTTCCACATGGTAGCCTCTGGAGGGATGAAACATGACATATTATTATTATAAACACATGGAAACAAAAAAATGGTGACATGTGGAATATTATTGACCAATAATGTGATGAGATGTGGAATGTTGATTAATGCTAACTGCGCTTGGTTAGAGGATTATTTTTGGTCAAAATATTAATTATTAATTAATTTCCTATGGAGGGTCGAATTCTTAAATGTCCATAGTATTCGTTGTTTCTTACTAAGTGTACATTATACTATTTAATATATACACTAAGGATTCTTAAAGTCCCATGCATGTGGGATAATTATTATAAAGACACGTCAAATTTTTCAAAGGGAAAAACGAAATTTAACCAAGGGCCCAGATAGCCTGGTGAATATAAATCAACAATTCTTGAATCTTAATATTCTAAAGGCCATATCTTGAGATACGAAGTTGGAATTGCATAAACTTTACCTCTTTGGAAAGGTATTTCAACAAGGAATATGTTGGAATAGGTTTCAAGGGATGGAATTTTCCATATGTTTCTCTGAAATTAAAATAACAGTCAACAATAATTTTATGATGTGTTGATAAATCTGTTTGACACCTTGACTTCACGAGCTCATATATTGAGATACAAGAAATAAAATCATGCCCATGAGGAATCGTTGGAAATATACAATGATGAATATAACATATAAATTGTTTTCCATGGATGAAAATGTGATTATCACATCCATAAAATTAAAACACATTGCCCTTTTTAAAAGTGCAATTAGTTAAATTTGTCAAAATAAAAGTTCATTTAAAAAAAACCTTTTATTAAAAGATGGAAAGGGGTCAACTTCAAGATACAAATATCAACGATGTAAATTAATTAATGAAACTTTATTGTTCCAAGAAATAAAAAGTCCCTATCTACTCGAGGAGTTAGAAGCACCGGTTTGAAAAAGTAAAAGAAAAAGGATTCATGAAAAACATGGAAAGGGAAGAGATAGAGAAGGTTGTATCACAAGGGTAGAAATTAAGAATAGAATGATTCATTCATTAATATGCAACCGAGATTCTGATCAAGGAATAGATATCTCCATATCCATCATCCTTCTTCTTCTTCTACATTGATTTCCCATGGATTTATGTTTGTATTTATGAATCAAGCATGGGGTTGATTCTATAGTGTTCTTTGGGGCATGACTTCAATGATGTCTCAAATATTAGGATTATTTAGTATGAGATGTTTGAATTATTCTTATCAATTTGTCTTTTGTTTTAACTGTAATACTCTTTCGAAATTCTTTTAGATGATAAAAAATATTATCTCCTAACTCTTTTGAGAATGTATGTATGTATTCTCTATTTGTATATGATCTAGAGGGTTGTATATATGATGATGAGAACAAATATATCTTGATTTAGAATCCTTCCTTCAATATTGTTACTGTTAAAAGAATTTTTTGTTGCACTTAAAGATCGGATCAGGTTACTGAAGAACGATTTCATGCATAACTCCAAGCAATAAAGAACAAGGGTTTGTTGTCTAAGCGATATCCCTAATCCAATATATTCAAGACATATCTTTTAGCCAAAGAGGAGTACCACCTCTATAAAAATGCAAGGGGATTCATATCCTCGTGAGGTTGTTGTTTCAATCCTAAGATATCCAAACATCAACAATTAAAAACATGTAGCCACTGAATATATCAAACATATGCACCAACATAATTCACAATTGTGAAATCATAATTCAAGATCATTTTTTTTACCAAGATGAGTTGGAGTACACAACCAACACTTCTACACATCATCCAGCATGCTATGGTTTGACACAAGGTTATTTCTCATGATGTTAAATTTCACATGGTATACAAATTTATGACATAAATGTAAATACTCATTCTCCTTGGTTATTGCCCCTTAACTAGGGTAGTCATGACATACTTATAATTTACATGCATTAAAAATAGTTTTATCAATCCTTACTTGTCATAGGTATAGCAGGTTACCACCTTTGATGTTTTTAGAAAAAAAATTGTTAGTGTAATACCTAGGTTTTGAGTCATTGAATTAATAATGTATTTTGTACATATGATACTTATGTTGGCGAGCCAATATGTTTAGGCCAGAGTTACTATAAAGTTGAAAGGATGGAGTGCCTAGAAATGTAATGCTTTGAATATTATTAATAAATTACATCGATGACTACAAGATGAAAAAGGACATAGATAGGGTCTATGATTCCACGACAAAGGTAGCTAAAGGGGATAAGTATTTCTATTACATTTTATTTACCAATCTTGGTTTTTATTTGGGAAACATGGTTACATGAGATTTTTGGGGGAAGGTCATGTGGTGCTTAATTGCATGTAATTATATAAACCCCCCTTTTCAGCTGTTTGGGGGTTCTTCATTCATTTGTTCCCCACGCATTTGGAAAATAACTCATTTCCATTGTTCCTCATACATTATTTCTCTTAGTTTGGGAATGGGAAACACATTATGGGGAGAGAGGACCCATTGATTGTTGGTTGTAAGAAACTATTGATTATTCCAAGAGGGAATGGATTCATGTGTGCATGAGAATAATGGAATTTGTTAAAGGAATTCCCACAACTAAGAATCCTTGGATTTTCTAGCATTGAGATTTCCTTATCAGTAGCACCAAAGCCATGGAAAAGAAGTGAAACAACCTTAGGGACTTCATTGTAGAGAAATGGGTTCATTTCCTTGGGTTATGTAGGATGAAGGGAGAAGAGAGTTTGTAAACTAGGGTTCTTGTGTGGCTGTGATAAATTGTGAGAGATTGATAGTTGGTTCTGTGTTAGAGTCATCCTAGGACCTATCCTTTAGGATTCATAGCCCTAGATCGTGGGTGACCTATTGTTGATATTTGGAACAAAAATGTATATAGTTGTGTGGAATGTTCGACATCTATAGCCAGTTGGTGAATGGTTAATTCAAAGATAAGTTCTCTCTTTGTTTCATGTGTAAATATATTTTGATGTATATTTATTATCTCTAATATGTATTTACATTGTCCATTCTCATTATTTTTTTGTGTGCAGGGAATGTTGGTATTTGATTTTCTAATTAATCACGATTCTTGGTTATTCCATGTCTTGGTAAAAGTTTTCTTGATTAATAAAGATTGATAACATAAATTCAGATTTTCCAAGAAGGGAATTTTATAGGTACTCGAGTAATGGGTACATTATAGTTTGGTAATGAGTGTTTTTACGCAGTGATGTGGCCCCAACTAGTGGTATGGGCATGTTAGAGTTAGTACACCATCTACTCCAAAATCTATATTTTCCCAAATTTATCAATACTCTCTTATTGAACCATAGTTATAGTTGTATAGCATAATCACTATTGGAAAAATTAGAAGCATAAACTTCCAATTCCAACCCTGTTTTATAATCATTTTGTTGGAGGGTAGTTGGAGTATGAAAATATAAATTAACATTAAGAAACTAAATGTAATTCTTTGGAAACAAAAATACATAAGAAAATCTAAGACATTTGTCAATTTGACATTTCCTGCATTCAATTGAAAGCATATCAGTGAAGATATAAAGTACACCTGAAGGAATTCTTACCAACTCACATGTTGTTATTGGAATAGCTAATTTTCATACCCAGGTGCATTCAAAGAACATGCAATGTAAAATATTCCATTACAATAAAACACATTATTGCATTAAAAGACAAGTGTGTTATTATGTAACACCCTGTTTCCCCCAGATTGTAAATATAACTGAACTGGACAAGGACTATGGAAAAACTCATAAGTATGAATATGGTCTGTAAATGGACCTGCAGGAAGAGGTCAATGAATGTAAATGATAGTTTGAATTTATTGAAGAACTGCTGAGAGGGGATGTGCGGAAAGAGACCACGATGGTGGTAGAGGGCACCTTGAAAAAGGGGCGTTAACTTCCACTGAGAATTTAATATACCGTATTTGGACTCCACTGGCCCGGAGAACCAAAAGCGGCTCGCTGGCCCTGAAAATTAATGGCTCGCAGACTGGTAGGCAGATGTCTTGATGAGGGATGGGATGGTGAACCGCCCATCCGTATGGACGTCGGGCCTGATCAGTGCGAGGGAAATTGTGCCACACGCAACCTCGCGAGAGGATAAGGCGTATGGCTGGAACGATTGACGGAGGGCAGACGCGAGGGGAACTCTGGCAATTTTACGCAGAGTAAGTGATCGAAGAGAGGTAGGATTGCAACCTTCTCTCCTGGACACTGGCAGACAGAGAGACACAAGTCTCAGGACATCGTGGTCTCAGCTCGGGGGTGGCTAGTGGTAAATACAGTAGGAGTCGCTACACCTACGGTTGGGTGGAAACGAGCACCCCTCTCAGCAGTCGCTTCCATTACTGAACTTACTTCTGATAAGTGTTTTGCTCATAATGCATCTGGAATCTATATGCTGTCACATATGTTCATAGATTTGTGGAATTGTACATGTTTTCCTGTGTAGAGATGTTTGTGTATTAATTGATGATAAGGAGTAGATATTAGCTCATAGAACTGTGAAATGGTAAAGGATTGCAGCATGAGAGTGTTCGCATTATGTTTGATATGAATAAGTTGATATATGCTTATCACAAAGGACATCATGCACGAATTATGTCAATAAACTAAAGCTAACTATGCCCAGCTGCTCTCGGAAAGTCGTCTTTCTTTATCTGCTCCCGGGAATGACCCGATAAGGATCTATTCTCAGAGATTTCCTCCTCGGAAAGGTTCTCCTAGAACCCAGAATAAGGATTTGAACGCATAGGCCTTATTAACCCTGTACGAGGAAGAACGATCCTAATTAGGTTCAAGATAGTACTATTCTGCGATAAATAAGTCGACGGATGAGATCTCGTCAGAGTGAAACATAGTCATTCACAACCATTAGATTGATGAAAGTAACGTAGGCATTACATGCCTTGCCCTCTCTCATCGTGAGCACGAGAGATTGGGATCGTAAATCCCAAGACCCAAAAGAACGAATCTGGACCGTTAGATCTCGGTTCACGTTACCCAACAGTCGTTGAATCCGGAGAAGCTGCGCAGGGGTTACGCAGAGGGGTAGACGCACGAGGAAGTGACTTGAGCCATTAGATCTAGAGTAGAAATCCCGTGAACCGTTGGATCGGGAAGAGTTGCACCGGAGCTAAACTTTGGCGTACAGAGGAAGAGTCCTAGCCGTAGATCTCGGCAGGACACGTGTCGACGTTCTGGGAGGCATCGGGATTTCACTCATCGGGGATCTTAGAAGTGTAGAGCCGTTGCACAATGAAATCGTGATACGCGATTTCCCGATTGAATCTGGATCGTCCATTATGCATGATGCGTTTCAGGAGATCCGGAGGGGAATCGAGATATTTTCCATCGGGAAATCGGCATTCCCGTGGACAAGTACTCGGGGAAATCCAAGTGAAAACCCTGACAAGATCTAAGCCGTCAAACAGCAGGGAAACGTGGCAAAGGATCCCAAAGAGTTGGAGTTCGGCATATCGGGGTTTTTGAATACATAGAACCCTTGCCATCCGGAATTGCGATCTGTGATTTACCGATAGGATCTGAGTCGTCCATCTGAGGGACAGGTGTTGGAGATCAAGGCGCTATCGGAGTTTGACGCATCGGAAAATCAGAGTTCTCGAGGCCATGAGAACCAAGACCTCATAAGTCCTGAAACCCCGAGAATCAATTAGGGCCATCCGTCCGCGAGGACAGGTGGCAAAGGATCGGGTGCCTTCGGAGTTTTGTTCATCAGAGTTTTCGATGGTAAGGGAATTGTGCATCAGGAAATCGCGAACTGCGATTTCCCGATGAGATCTGAGCCGTTCATGACAAGGACGCGTGTCAGAAGATCCCGAGGGTTCGGGGTTCGGCAATTCAGGATTCTCGATGACAAGAAACTCACGGCAGGAGGAATCGCGAAATCCCGAAACGAGATGGTCCCCTAGTTATAACACTCCAGTGGAGGACAGGTGTCACTCCTCGCCATCATAAGGAGCGTGGACCATAGGCGTCAGAACAAGGGACAAATGTCGGAAGATCAAGCTTGGTCGTGAGTACACGCCAAGTGGCATAGGGGGATCGGGGAATCGGAATATGCGAATGCATGTGCATCGCGACATTATAAACCCCGAAACCCCGATGGGTAGTTATAGAATGGTGGACATATGGTAGAAGGTCACATGATAATGGAGCTAGCCTAGCGGGCTAATGCGTTAGGGGCATATCGGGGATCAGAGAATCGCGAGTTTCGAGGACTCGTGAATTGCGACATCAGGAAACCTGAAACTTCGATAGGAGTTGCCCCGAAAGGAGGTATGACCACGGCCGTAAAGGCAGAGAACCACAGGCTTGCCTTGGGGAGCTAATACGTGAGGAGCGCATAGGAATTCGGAGGAATGCGAGACATAGGGGTGAATGAGTTTGACATTAGAAACCCCTAATTCCGATATAGAACTGGGGATTGGCATTTCGCTAATGCGAAGCTTATGAAGATTTCTCATGTATGGGAGATTAATCCCAAAATTTTTAAATTATGGTAGTGGATGTGTTACAAAGTGGTATCAGAGCATGGTTACAACACTCAGCCTGATTGGGCTCATGCACGAGTCGCTTATAAACCTTGTTCGAAACACTCCTATGAGGAGTAATCCCCTGACTTAACTATCTTATCCAGGATTAAAAACTTGGGATATGAACACCCGACTGTGTGTGCATGTGAAAGAATTATGAAATTATGCATATATTATCAAATGTATTTAACTTGTGACTAATATCCAACGTGTGTCTTTGCACTCAAGCAGACGATCAACCGCAGGAGTCTACAAACGCAGAATATGGTGACTCACCAAGAGGTGGGAGAAGGATCCCACAACAGAGATGAAGAGTCTGACGAAAGAAGAGCAGTAGGAACCCCTACGGACTTAGCTGAGACCGTGAGGAGTCTCATGGTCGAATTGCAAAGCTGCAAGGCCGATAATGAAAGGATGATGAAAGAGCAAGAAAAGAAAACTAAGATTAATGCAGTTCTACTGTAGAGCCTATCTGACCTACAACGAAAAATGCAGCATGAACCTGAGATGAAAAATCGTGGTCGTGTTAGTGGCCACACTGAGAGAAGCACATCCAGAAAGGTCCACCCCGGAGGTAAAGGATCAGTGCCAGACGATTCTACTGAGAAGGTATTCAGTGATTCCGAAGGTTCTTCTAGCAGCAGGACCAGTTCC
>ML788895.1:276095-323957 GCA_009831015.1 Picea engelmannii
CATGATCCTCCCAAGACTTGCTATAGATTAGTATAGCATCAAAAAATACTAACACAAATTTTCGAAGGAAGGGCTTGAAAATGGAATTCATCAACCCTTAGAATGTGGAAGGTGCATTTGTAAGGCCAAAAGGCATGACCAAAAATCCATAATGGCCTTCATGAGTTCAGAATGTTGTTTTTGGGATATCTTCTTCCTTCATTCTAATCTGATGGTACCCTGAATGAAGATCCAATTTTGTGAAATAGATTGTTGCATGTAGTTCATCTAACAATTCATCAATGATGGGAATGGGAAACTTATCTTTAATAGTGATCTTGTTGAGCTCTTTATAATCTAGACACATACGCCATGGGTTGTCTTTCTTGAATACCATTACCACTGGTGCAGAGTAAGAACTTTGGCTAGGTCTAATAATGCTAGCCTCTAACATTTCTTCAACCATGCGCTCAATTTCAATCTTCTGGGCATAAGGGTATCTATATGGCCTGATGTTAGAAGGAACACTCCCAGGAATTAGGTGAATTTCATGATCATGATTTCTAATTGGTGGAATACCTTTGGGAATATCTTCAAATACTTTGGAATGCTTATCAGTGATCCCTTGGATATATTGAGAAATAGATGGCTTAGATGTTTGAACATCTAGTGAGCACAGTTGTGCAATAACGCCTTGATGCCCCTTTTTCAATAATTTTTTCATGCCATTAGAGCTTATCACCTTACCGGGTTTCCATGTGATACCTCTTAACTCAATTTTTTTTCCTTCAAATGAAAATTTCATGAAAAGTTATTGAAAATTAAAAGCCACTATTCTTAATGATTGTAACCATTGGATTCCTAGTACAACGTCAGCACCACCCATGGGTATAGCAATAATTGGATTATTCATTACATATTCCCCCATAGAAATATTGATCTGATTTCATTTTCCTAAGCAATTGATAGTTCCTCCATCTGCAATCATTACTTGAAACTCTGGTGTTGGATATACAAAGCAATTGAGAGCTTTGGCTAATTTATAGTGAATGAAATTATGAGTACTGCCAGAATCAATTAGGACTATTACCTTTTTCTTTTTGATGTATCCTTTGATCTTGAGGGTTTAAGGAGTGCTAATTCCAGCCAATGCATAACACGATATCGTGGGAGTCAACTCTTCCGACGAAATTTCTTCTACGTTTTCATCTTGAGATGGTTCTTGTTCTTCTTCCTCTTCACAATCTATGTAGAATAATTTCTTCTCACCACACTTATGCCCCTTACTGTACTTTCTCTCACAATTAAAGAATAAGCCTTTTTCTTTTCTTTCCTCCAATTGTTGAGGTGTCAACCTTGTAGGTTGAGGTGTTTTAGAAGAAGGAGCATTAATATATCTATAAATGTTAGGATTGGTCATTCTAGTAGCCATAGCCATATTTTTACTTTCAACATTTCTTGCCACCCTAAATGCATTCTCCAATAATTTGGGTTCCCAAAGGCGAAGCTCATGTTGAATGTTATCTCTTAAAGTTCCTATGAATACATCAATCAAGTTCTCATCTGGAATATCTGTTACCTTTATATTCAATCTTTGGAAGTTCTCAATGTGCTCTGTAACTGAACCCTTTTGCTTGATATTTATCAATTGGCTAAAGAAGGTATTGCTCCTTGTATCCTCATAGTGTGCTATCATTTCTTCCATGAAAATTGTCCAAGTGACAAGTGATTTGCGAGAACAAAGCCATCAATACCATACAAATTGATTGGGTTCTAAATATAAAGAAGAAATCCGTACCTTTTGTGTATGTGGCACATTATGTAGATCAAATAATTGCTCCATCTGAAGTATCCATGTGATAGGGTCCTTGCCATCAAACTTCTTCATATCGATCTTAGGAACGTGGTTAGTCTTCAACCCAAGGTTAGAGTTTCTCCATTCTTGATTCACCTTCCTTGTGTCTTCATCATGAATTTCATGGGATGCATTTTCACTTTCAGGTGTCCTCTCTGTTACAATTTTTTTCAATACTTCCATGATCTCCCCTTTTAAAGAGGCCATATTAGTATTTATTGCCTCAAACTTAGCTTCTGTTGAATCCATCATCTCTCGTAGTTCATCTTTCGTTATTGTCTTCTTTTGTAAATCATTTATGTCCCTACGCATTTCTTCACCTTCATCAAGAATCCAAGTAGGATTGTATGGAGGATTATTTGGTGTAGAATTTCCCTTTTTGGGTGGCATGTTGGCCAAGTATCACTTTTGAACCTTGATTTTGAGGTGGTTCTCCTAGACAATCTTTCTTCTGTTGTATCTCCCAACTTTTAGCCCTTCTGGGTATGAAACTTTCTTTTTTGTATTTCTCTGATATTTCTTCTCTGCAATGCCATAGGTATGATCAAAATTGGATGTGCCAAGTGGAATTTACGGTAACTTCCCCACAACTTGTTGATTTTTGGACTTTCAAAGAGATCTCACTTGTATAGCATACCCTGCACAAAATAATTGATATAAAATTATGAAACTCATACCAGAAATACTATAGACTGTCCACTATCCAATGAAACTAGTCTCACTCAATTTGGATACTCTAGGAAGAAATTATGATTGTTTTACCAGGAACACATTCTTGAGACTAGTCAGATACCTTATCTTCCACAGGGTCTATCTACAAATGTAAGATGACCCAGAAGATGAAATTTTTACCACAGACACCTTACTAATTTTTGTGAATATCCACCAGAGTTCAAAGTATGAAATATTACAGAAAACATTTTATAGCAAAAATTCCACAATGACTTAGTTCAGGATGATTCCAGAACCCTATCTTGCATAGGATGTATATCTGAAAGTATAAGGCCTCGGGAGCTGAAATTGTAACCCAACGTACCTTGATCTGTCTACTAAATATCCTCCAAGCAGTGCCTTTTGAAACATTGTAGAAAAAAAGTTATAGCAAAAAATTCCAAGGTGTCTCAGATGCAGCAGCAAAACCCCAAGACCTTGAGATATGATACAATATGTTAAGAACCAAATATCAATATAGCATAGAAAAACCTCAGAATAAGTAATCAACGCCTTGAAAAAGAGAGAATTTCAGATAATAAGCCTCTTCGATGGGGAAACCTCCTTTTACCCCACATAAATGTTCAAGTACAAGATGATTCCAAATGAAAATGTCTCTCTGGTATATATAGGAGACTAGGAGGTATAATTACAACTAATGGAATAAAGCTAACATAAATAAAATAACATTGCTAATGTGATATGCCCCAATTAATGGGTAATGAGCCAATATTAGGGCTTAACATCAACTCTAAGGTGACCAGATTGATATGCAATCACACCCTTTTGTATTCAAGTTTCAAGGCATAAACCAATGTGCCCTAGCTTTGACCATCAAACAATAAACAAAATGAAGTGTTTTTCTACTTATCAACAGACTTAGTAGGAATATTTCCACATTCTACCCAACAATAGCCATAGAGTATGACACTGAGACAGTATCACAATGGTGAAGTTAGGGTTTATCTCAGGTTCCCACTTAGCTTATCGATCCAAAAAATCAAGTGATTACACAACGAAGGTAGTTTGAAGGGCTCTAATATCATGTAAGTCAGCTAAGGTATCAATCATCCAGTAAGAGTTTTAAGAAGCAAAACAAAGAAGTTGTCGAACAATAGTGAGTATTCTAGCTACAACCTAGTGGTGGAATCAAATTAAAATCCTAGGGATTGTAAGCGAGAACAACGAAACCCAAATCCAAACATTAAATTAAAATTAAATGATAACATTTTAAAATTTTCCCTACCATAACCTACAACCATCCATTGAAATCGCACGATTTAGCATCAAATCTAATACATCTTGGCAATAAAACTACATATACAAGTAATTCAACTATTAAATTCAAACTCAGATAAAAAGTACTGTAACAACAGAGAACGATGTCGAAGATGTTCTTCAACGATGGCTATCCTTCTTTCCTCCATGTTTCTAACCGTGGAGGCTTCACCGACACCTCCTAACCAACACTAGGGATACTCTTCTTCCCCCTTAGCCCCCTGAGCTGCAAAGGGGCCACGCACACAAAACCAAAAAAATACTCTAGCTCCAAGCTTCCCTTACAAGGTAGATCCACCAATCTCTATCAAGCTGGGTATCCCAACTTTCACAAGTAAAACCAATCAAAATTTTGTAGCATAACTTTACCCATAACCAATGTGATTCATTTCTCATCTCAGCCATTTGTTTTATAGAATTTTCTCAACTCATCCCCACTTACACAATTAATTATTTTTTAATATAAATAATTTAGAAATATTTCCCCCTTACACTTGTCACCCTTTCCCCAATTTTGCACAACTAAATCCACATTTTATTTTAATAAAATTTAATTTCCCTCACCCTTCCTAAAAGCGTTCCTTGAATCACTCCTAGATGTCTCTTTACTCCATTTATTTCCAATTAATGACTGATGCCTTAATAAATCTTAGTTGATTTAAAATATGATTCTTCATTAGTTAGACTAGTGTTAACTTGACTCTAGATTCCTTTCTATGCGCACACATTCTCTCCTCTATGTTTCTTTCTTATTTTAAAAAAATCCCTTTTAATAATTGCTTATACCTATGTGCCTTTAATCAAAACATTAGGATTATTTCAATTTACTTAATTCTTGAAATTATTTACCTCATTCCCCTTTTGATTTAGTTAATAATTTCAGTTTATCCTATTTACAAAACTTATGCTTAAGATTAATCAAATTTCATTTGAAAATCCTTAGACTCTTATAGGGATTTATAATTAATAATTTTACTCACTAATTAATTAATTTAAATCCGAAAATGTCAAATTAATTTATTTTTTTCTAGGCCACCTAGATCCGTTGATTCAAGTTTCCTTTTAAATCACGCTACGTGCCCTTCAAGAAGCACTATTGTGCATCCAAGGGTGCCACTCACCTTTTGACTAGTTTTTTTAGTTTTTCAACCCCTGGAGTCAGCACTCCATTCATGCGACCTTGTGAGAGACTAAGGGATTCCAAGGAATAAGGACCCTACCTTATTGCATGCCCCTTATAAATATTCATGGGTGACTATCTCAGTATTCCCTCACGAAATTGTGGACCTCTCGAACTAGGTAATTGTTAGACTACAATTTGAGCCACGAAGGGAGTGCTAATAGGTTGTGACAGGGACACTGCCACACCTCTCCCTCAATATCTAGTCTATGTGCAAGGCCTCTTTACTCCTTATGTGAGTCATATTAGTAAGAAATCGTTAGCCTACATCCATCAACGAAACATTGTCAACGATCTATATACAAAATCATACTATAATCGATCATATGCCACATAATGCATAAATGAAATACTCAAATCAATACAATCCACTCCCTAACTCAATCTGAATTCCAAGGAGGTCCATTGATGCCATCGACATACACACTCTGTCAATTTCCCGCACACTCGAGGAAAACTAGTCAATAGCATCTATCAATACGCATATAAAGAATAACATAAAAATCATGATCCATCAACACCATCATAAGAATCCATAAGAGAAACAAATAAACATGTACTATAACTGGATCACTTGCATGCAAGTGTCCTCAAAGAATAAGTAAATAGCATGTGCTCGCAAGAGAGAAATGTTACATACACCCCCTCTTGTTTCAACATTTGTCCCAAAGTTGTACAATATATATAAATGCAATAATAAAAGTAACTGACAAGAACTATATGTCTAGTCTATCAAACAGATAAGAAAATTGTTGACGCATATCATATGCATCCTTCCAGGTAGTCGATTGTGGACTATAATTGTCCCATTGGAACTTGACCTGATTGACTATTCGATGTCGTAGATATTGAATGCGATTGTTGAGAATGCAGATGGGCTCTGTCGTGAGTGCACCCTCATCCGACACGTGAAAATAAATCATGTCAATCACATGTGTAGGATCACTAACATAATGTCACAAAATAGATACATGAAAAACATCATGCATACACCTCAAAGAATCAAGCAAGGCTCATCGATAGGCCACGATTCCTTTCTTTTCAACAACCTCAAAAGGTCCCACAAGCCTAGGCGATAGTTTATCACCCTTTCCAAACTTGATCGAACTGTTGTGCGGTTTCACCTGCAGGAAAAATCGGTCGCCAACTTCATAATTGTGGTCAACGCGATGCGCATCGACATAACTCTTCTGTCGATATTGCACTTATTTAATCCTTTTTCTTATCGATTGCATTTTTGCTTCCCCTATCCTCAATTCGATCCCAACTCAATAGCATACGACATGGTCACCCATAGAGAAACTCAAACGGTGCCATCTTGATGCTACTTTGATAGTTGTTGTTGTACACAAACTCTATCGGTGGAAATAATTGTTCCCAACTCTTTTGTTGGTCCATCACATACATCCGCAACATATCTTCCAAAATTTGGTTTGTTATTTCTATCTGCCCGTCTGTCTCAAGGTGATACAATGTACTAAAGTCCATTTGTGTTCCCAAATCCTTTTGGAAACTAGTCCAAAATAAACATGTAAACATCAATCCTTTATTAGATATGATCCTTCTCGATACACCATGTAACCTTACAATCTCGCTGATAAAAACTCTACCTATGTCTGGCACCTGATATGTCATACACATAGGAATAAAATGCACACTCTTCGTCAGAGTGTCAACTACCACGAAAATCAAGTTGTGCCTCCTTGTCGTTAATGGAAATCCAATGATAAAGTCCATTGAAATGACCTTCAATTTCGATTCTGGAATAGTGTGTGGCTGTAGTAATCTTTCTAGATGTCTATGTTTAGCCTTCACTTGCTGACATTCTAGACATCTCTCCATGTAGCTAACTATGTCTGCCTTCATTCCTTTCCAAAAGAATAAGGGATTAAGGTATACCCTCATATTTGTGACTCCTGGATGAGCCATGTACAATGCTCTATGAGCTTCGCTTACTATCAAACTTCTCAATTCATCGTTAGGTGGTAAGTAAATACAATTATTATACCTCATCAATCCATCATTGTCTAATGTATAAACTTAATACCTTGGCACCATCATGGTGTCATGTCCGATATTGTCCTTAACTTTTTTGTAACAGTCATCGTCGATCTATATAGTTAGAATCGTTTCTCTAAGATTCGTCTAAAGAGGTATCACCAAAAATATGTGTGGTGTCCAAAGCAATGCATATGCCACTCTGTTCAATGTTCCTTTTATGTAAGTAATCTCAAAATCATTTTCTCTAAGCAATTATGACCAATGCCTTTGTCGCACGTTCAAGTCACTCTACGTAAATATGTGTTGCAATCCACAGTGATTTGTTTTTAGTTCGAATTTTCATCCAATCAGATAGTGTCTCCAGACTCTCAAGGCATACACAATGGCCAATAACTCCAAATAATGCGTGGCATATTTATCCTCATGCTTTCTTAATTTCCGTGAGATGTAAGCGATCAATCGACCGTCTTGGATCAAGACTCCACCTAATCCTTCCAGGGATGTGTTTGTGCATCCCAACAATTCCTCGCCTATGTCGGGGAATTTTAGTATCGGCATTGTCGTCAACATATTCTTGAGCCTTCGAAATGATTCTGCGCATTTCTCAGTCCATACAAACGTATTGTTTTTCTTCTACAATTACATGATCGGATTTTCTATCTTCGAAAAACCTTCAATGAACCATGGATAATATCCTTATAATCCCATAAAGCTACGTACTTCTAGTATGTTTGTCGGTGCATGTCATTCCATAATATCCTCTACCTTCATTGTATCCATAGTGATGCCTTCTTCAGAGATAACATGCCCTAAGTAATGAATACTCGATAGATAAAAAGAGAATTTCAACAATTTCTCGTATAATTTGTTTTCTCGTAAACATTGTAGTACCAAGTGGAAATGTTCGTCATATTTTTCTATCATACAAGAATATATCAATAGGTCATCAATGAATACTTGAATTTTTTTTTCCAAGTATTCGTGGAACACCCCATTCATCAAGCTCACAAATACCCCCGGGGCGTTTTTCAGTCCAAACGGTAAAAAAATAAACTCGCAGTGTCTGAACCTCGTATTGAATGCGGTCTTCAGAATATCTTCCTCTTTAATTCGTAACTAGTGATAACCTAATCTCAAGTCGATATTTGAAAACATTGTTGTTCCTTTCATTTGATCAAGCAAATAATCTATTCTTGGAAACAAATATTGGTTCTTGATCGTTTCCTTGTTCAATTGATGGTAATCAATACAGAGTCTCCATGACCCATCCTTCTTTCTTATGAAAATAACAGGAGCACCCTAATGTGACACACCTGGACGTATAAATCCTAGGTCCAACAACTCCTTCAATTGGATTTTCAACTCCTATAACTCAGTGTTATGAGGAAAATATCTCTATGGCTAGGAGTAAACCACAATAGACGAAAATGACTGCAGAAATAAAATCTAATCTCAAGTATGCTATATAAATAAATATGCTATAAAGACAAGATAAAAGCCCTACCTCGTCCAGACGTTTGATGAAGTCCATCGTTGAGCACTTGACTCAAAGAAATACACCTGCAACTAGTCCTCAACAACCAATAAACACAAGCATATGGTGATAATATATAATGTTATCAGATCAACATTCATAAAAAATACACCCATGGAATAATAATTCAAATATTCTCTATATATTAATTGGACGAGAAAAGAGTATTTCTATTAAAATGTAACCAATAGAAGTGAATGAATTGAAAACTTCTATCTCGGCACAATTCAGAATCGAGAAACTAAATTCCTTCCAGTTGGGCCTCCACCACTTCAATCCTCCACTAAAGGCAAGCTCATGTAAGAGAGATAATGAGGTTCTCAATCATGTAGGGAAGATCTTGGGGGATGAACAATGTTTTTAGACTTAAAGGACAAAGCGATCTTGACTCAATGTGAAGTGAATTTATTCAGAGTAACTTTTCTCTCAAATTTGAATTCTTCTCCTCATTTCCATAGCTCGGATTTGTCCCATTTATAGCCTTCAAGTGGAACTGAAGGGCTGAGTAAGAACATTTCTAATATATGGAAGGCCAAGGATCATGGATCTCATAGCGTGACATGTAAACCTGACACCATTTTTTAATTTTATGCACAAATCCCGATGTACATGGGTTTTAGTGGTGCAACCTGCGTATACGCATGCTATAATACAGACATGGTGCATATATGTGGAAAAATCATGTTTTTATCTCTAGAATTTGCAAAAGACGACTTCCAGTCCGCACAGGGAAATGGAAAAAGTCCCTCTTTGCAAGATTTCATAGGGTGAGGCAAATATTGCTATAACAGATGCGCCCTAATGTGTGAGGTCAGAGGAGTATCTGCGATGGCCAAAATACATTATAAAGCTCAGAAGTGGAGTAATGGGGACCCATCTAGAAGAACTAGTTGTTTATTACAATATGCACTGACTTTGCACACATGGTTGCCAATTTGAATTACACTACAGATCCATGTGAAAATATACCAAACAATTGTCCATGGCCATGAATAGGAAATACAAAGGTGGCTACATGCCAAAGGTTATCATAGTCACGAACAAGGCCCAGTAAAAACAGTCTCAAAATCAATCTGAAGATACTTGTATACAAAGGAGTACGATATGATCTCCCATGATCACTGAAGTCACATAGGTATTGGTCTAATGAAAGGTAGAAACAGCTCAGGAAAGATGCAACTATAAACTTATGTCTTTAAGTCTTATACACAATCTGCCAAAGGTGCATGTCTACATCATGTGAATAAAGGAGTTGAGGTCGAACACAATGAGACATCGCTTGATTACCGATCATTGAGGTATACCGTTAACACACACGAGACAACCTACCGATGATGAAATTAGGTATCAAGACATCGATTACATTCTTACAAGTGTGAATAAAGGAGTTGGGCTCAAACACTTGAAGAATCCATCGATCATGAGACATTGATGTATTTTGAACTGTCGATGGCGAGAGAACTTGCCACTAATGATTGCAAGCCTCTAGGTACTCATAGGACTCTAGGTCTTGTCTCCAAAATAGATGAGTTGAAGTCGATGGAAGGAGACCCCCTGAAAGGAGATAATTAAGGCATATCTCATCATTCAACATGAGGTACAAAGCAATAGCTTGATGATTTGGAGGAAATCGGGTGAAGAACATGTTCACAAACAAACAACCTTGTGCATATTTTGCATGTGCCATATGAAATAGGTACACAAACAAGACCCTATGAATAGCATCCAATAAGGAAAACTGCAGACAAAGGTGAGGAAACCACCAATAGAGATAATGGCACTCAATACACTTCACGAATCCCAATGTGTGAATAGATGTCTTGTCGTCGAACACAAGGGAAACCACCTAGTCAACGACCAATGATGAAATGTCAACTGTTAGGTTCAAGGTTACCTACGAATGAGGATAGTAGGACCACGATGCACAATAGGACTACATATTCATGTGATTCTGAGACACACTGAGTGTATGGTTGAAATGAAAAGTCAAGAGTTCTAAGGAGTGGACGACACAGGTTGATAGACATCCTTTGAACAAGAGCATGAGACATATGAAAGACTATGGCAGCATAAACTCAATGATGAAACTTTGATATGCAGGAGGTATCAATCAAAATCTCCATAGTGACTGGAAGAGTAACCAGTCGGGGGAGTAAACTCTCTGTAACTAGCTCAACTTCCTAATTTCATGCTAAACCCAAAATTTTGATGACAAATAGACTCAATAATTTTGTGCTATGTTCAAAGGTGACATGACTGCTGCCAATATAAGATAACATTATCTTCCAACCCATCTTTTTTTGTCTTTTCATTGTCAAATGAATGTTATGATACAGAGGAGAAAACAAGTGTCGTAAGTAAGAAAAACTAGTTCCAGCAGAACATACCTATGCTCAATGCAAGGAGGTGCAATTCCATATCCAAGAATTATCCTACACTTTAGATTGGAATCTTGCATGCATCTCTACTCTATTTTCTTCTTCCTTCTTGAAAATGCATGCACTAACTTTTCCTTCCTTGGAACAATGCGCACTTAATTCTTTGATTTTTTCTTTGAATGCAGCTTCAGATTGGACATCTTTTGTGTCATAGACAACTTATGTTGTTTTTCTCTTCATGATTGGATTCAATGTCAATGGAAAGATTTTGTTTTTTGTCATTTGAATTCTTGCAATAAGTTGATTGCTTGGATATGTGTCCAAAATCACACAATGCTTATCTTACATGTAGATTGTGTACCCTTTTTGTAACAATTGTCATGTGCTCATCAAATTATGTTTTAGGCAAAAAACATAATTTACATCATGTATAATTTTTTTCTCCCCTTGTTCAGTTAAAATATTAATATTCTCTTTACCTAAGACAATGACTTGGATATCTATTCCAAGTGTAAATTTAGTTTGTACTGACTCATCCAAACTAGAAAATAATTATAAGTTCTCTATCATGTCATTGCTACAACCTGAATCTAGATACCATATCTCACATGGACTTTCTTGAGAAACATTTCATTCAACTGGTGAGACTATAGGAATTTATTCATCGTGCACCATAACATAGGACTGGAGGGAGTATTTTCATTGTTTGACTAATCTTGACCTTGTTTGTTATGATTACACTATCTCTTCCTGCACTCATATCCATAATGTCCATACTTTTTACAGTAATGGCACTGAACCTTTGATTTATCAAATATCTGATTACTTGGATGACTGTTATTTGGGTTTTTACCTCTTCCACCAGTATTTGCAGGACTGCTATTGTGTCCACCTCTGGAAGAACTCCTTCCTCTGCCTCTAGAGTTATCTCTACCCCTTCTTCTTCCACGACTTATAGATGACTGCATGGAAAATTCATTTTCAAATGACATGTTTGAACTATTTAATTTGTGTTCATGGTTAATGAGGGAGGCTTGCAACTCATCTAGACTAAACTCACTCGGGTAATTGTTCTCTTCTAAAGTCACAATAAGAGTATCAAATTTAGGAGGGAGACTCCTAAGTACCTTTTCAATAGCCTTTCTATCCTCTATGGTTTTTCCATGAGACTTAATTTGATTTAGCGGGCCAATGACATGGGTGTAAAATGAATCCACTGAGTCTGAGTCCTTCATTGATAGATTTTCAAAATATCTTCTAAGAATTTGTAATTTTTAAGTCTTGACTTTATCCATATCTTGATAAGAAGTTTGTAATATGCCCCGTGCTTCCTTGTCTTACTTTATTGATGCAACTCTTGGGAGTATTCTTTCATGCATGGCTTGATGTAACATTGCATTTCCATCCTTCTTCCTTTGATCTTTCAAAGTATTTTTCTCAACTTGTGTGAGAGCACTGTATGTTTCCTGATCTGTTGGTTCCACATAGACATTTTTGACTATCTCCCATACATCTTGACCCCAAAATACCTCCTTCATGGTTAAGAACCATAACTCATATTTTTTTCCCATAAAAGTGGAAGGTTGTAGATTTGAAGTAGAAGCCACGATTCCACCTTACAATAGAGTTGTTTCTCTTGAAACTTAATTTGATTAAAATCTCTCTAATAAACCCGCTCTGATACCATATCTCAAATCTAGAGGGCACAAACTCACTTAGTGCGTTCTAGCTAACAAGACTGTGTGGTACAAAATTTTGTCGCTGAGTACTCAATACTTATTGCGCATTTCCCTTACTGTGCAGTTCCCATACTGCATGACATACTGTGTGGTGGGATAATAACACAAAAAAAAATAATTTATTGATAATGTGCTACTCTCAGCACATAAACTTGAAGAAATACTTTCAGCGTAGATTCAAGAACGCATAAATGAACTTAAGTTTGTGTAGAAACAAAGAGAATATATTTTTCAAAATGTTTGAACACAACTGAAACTCATAAATACATCAACACACAGATACCTAATATATTATGATCTTAGGAACTATGCGCGATTACGAAATGCAATTGGGAACCTTTATAATATAATATAAATGTAACCAAGGAAGGATGCCACCGGCGCAGGTTATGAGTCTATGTTCAATTGTATTAAAGGTAGCATTCATGGCTATACTTCAGCTCGCGAGAGGTAATCTGTAAGCATTCTTAGCAACATTGATCTTGAGCATTATGGAAACATTTTGTTTCAATGCATTTTCTTAGGCAGTGAATAATTTATTACCATTTTAAGCTTATATGCAACGAGCATAACTTTGAATTCGATTGAAAATGGAACCATAGCTATACTTCCACTAAGTTGTACTTTCTTAAGTTGATTTGTTGTTATTTCTCAAAACTTTATAATACCGTAAAATTAGAATGGTGTATAATTTTTTTCCAAGAATTTGGTAATAGTTTTGGGTACTTATTATCGTCTTAAAATTAGAATAGTGTTTAGTAATATGAAGCCTTAACCCTACGCGTTGAGTAAATCTCATTATAGTTTTGTCAAAGATTTTTAGATTTTTAGAGTGGTTGGGTAGCATGTTTGTTATCCTCTCCACCCAAATTCAATTATCACTAAAGTATAAACATGTTTACATGAAAAAAATAAAAAGATTGTGGCTGGTTTTATTAAGTTGAAAGATATATACATAGTGATTGACAGGAACCTTGAATATTTCAAAATTCGTAGTACTTTTTTCATTTCTTCCGTCTTTGTAGTGTCCACAAGGTCGAGCCCCATAGTGAACCATGTTATGAAAAGAATTGTAATTATGATTTATAGGATGGTGAGACGATTTCTTATAAGCTGGAGGCTTATGTGTTATTAGGCCAGGGAGCCTAAGTGTTGAAGGCCAAGAGCCTGCTGTTGTACTTGTATGTATGAAAAACATTTAATAAAATATAAACACCACCAGGTGCAGACTGACCACGATGAATGAGTGAAGGGGGACTGAGCATCCACAGAGTGGGCAAGGAATTAGGGGCTGGAAGGTGGGAAAAGGGGCTAAGTGTTGAGCCTAGGGGATAAGCCTAGGGGATAAGCCTAGGGGGCTTAAGCCTGGGAATGATATTTTAATATTATCCCAAAGAGACATGTGCATTTATGTTTTATCCTAAGTGTTGGCAAGAGAGGATGTACAAGGGTGATGTGTGCTGGTGGAACGCATGCAGTTTCAAGGGTGACAAGTGTCCACCCTAATGCATGCAAATAAAATAGATGAGGTAAGCCATGAAAGCTCTCGTTCCTCCATTCCACCCGACTGTCTGAACATGAACGGTCTGACCTCTGTAAGAATACCCAAGGGTGCAACCCTGAAAGCCGAAAAGCCTGTGTTGATTTCGGAGATATCCAGTACATCTTTTGTCTAAACAGTTGGAGTTTGTGCATGGGATCTCTGCACACCTCGTGCAATCCCGAAACCAAAACCGTGAAGACTATCCCATGTTTGTTGAACCAGTTTGGGAAGCCTGTGTCTGTGTTCCCAATTGACTGTTGTGGCCACACAGCGCTGGACTGCGTGGGGCTTACTGGCCAATGTAAGTCTGTTTCGAACCTGTGTGAAACCTCTCTCCAGGTGAGGGAGGTGATTGTTGTTGGAAGAGGCAGATTGTCAGGCCTGTGAGAAACTCTTTCCGGGAGAGAGAGTTTGTTGGGAAGGTGTTTCTTCCAGAGAGTGTCCAGCACCAGCTTCGGGCTCTAAGACTTCCTGATCCAGCTTGTTTCTGAGACCTAGAGAGGGAGGTGTAGCACCGATGGACTATGCTTGTGAAGGTGTATATTCCCGGGGCAGAATAGGCATGTGGGGAATGAGAGTTTGGGAGTAGTGGGCGTAAGATGGCATCCTGGGAAGAATCCTTCCAGTCATTCTATGTTGTTTTCGTTGTAACCTCAGCCTAGCCTAGGATTCCTTGCTTTGAGGTGGAGCTTAGTCCCAACTCGGGGGTGACCCACTGCTGAGCTGATGAGCAGTGTGGTCTAAGGCTGGGAGGTTCATGGAAGGCCTGCACTTGGTTGGTGAAACTGCCACTGTTGCAAAGATAAGTATCTGATTATGCTTTAATCATGTTTTGCATGACTGTGATGCTTATGTATCATGTTTTACGCTGTGTATATGAATTAATATGAAAAGCTAATTGCTTGTTGATTATGGCAGTAATTCATATGAATACTCTGTGTTGAATGTGTTTATTTTTTAAATGCATGTGGGTTAAATAACATCTATATGAGTTATGTATAAAGTGGTGTTATAGTCTTCTTTTAAGAGCGATTAAACCTTAGTAGCAGAAAAGGTGTGCTACAGTTTGGTATCAGAGCCAAAGTTTCGACACTGAGCCTAGATGGGCCAGTGGAGCGGTCTTTGGACCAAGAATGCGAGGGGAAATTGGGTCTGGAAGGCCAATTTCATACAATGGTTTTCTCCAAAATGTCAAGGAGTTACTCGATGAGTTTTAAATCTCAAGAGGTATAGAGGCGTTATGAAACGCATCCATTGTGGTATGAGTCCATAGGGAGAGAGGACTCCACATCGGTGGTGTGGAAGCTCTAGGATGTGCTCGGGAGGGAAGGTGAACCCTTGTGAGCCATCAGATCTTGAGCAAATTACCCAACAACCGTCAGATCGGTAGAGAGTTGCACAAAATTTTAAAGCTTCATGAACAGGAGGGTGAAAGTCCCAAAAGGAGTTGTCTTATCGGGATATCGGCGTTCGGGATAATAGAGTTCTCGAGCTCGAGGAGGTTGGGACATTTCAAGTTCGGAAATAGTGAGAGGAAATCTGAGTCGTTCGTATAAGGAAGGACAGGTGTCGTGCGATCGTCCAATTCAGAGATCCATACACTCAGACTCACATAGGTGAGTGTTTTTTAACCTTGCACCAGGCGAAGTTGTGAGATTTGATCTGAGCCGTCCAACAGTTGGGACATGTGGCGGAGATCGAGCGACCCATCGGTATATCGGCTACCAGAGTTTTGAGTTGACATTGAACTTTGTCATCGAGGAATCGCAAGTTGCGAAATCCTGAGATTGGATCTGAGTCGTCCGTCAGTTGGGACACGTGGGTGAGATTGGGAGCCCATCGGCATATTGGGGTTCGGCGTTTCGCAAATCCTGAAGACAAGGCACCCAGAGCATTAGAAATCGTGAAATAGAGAGAAGTGGTGAGGACCGTCCATTCTTGGGGACGCGTGGCCAAGATCGAGGCATTCGGGAAAGTTTCGGGAGGAGAGTCATCCATCGGGAAATCGAGGTTCAGGGAATCGTGAATCCTGAGGACATATGTTCTTCGGAATTGGAAAGTCCGAAACCCCGATAGAGAGGTATGACTATGGTCATATAAGGGGAGGTCGTGTGAACCACGAGTCTAGCCCGGAGGGCTAATGGGATTTAGAGCGCATCGGCGTTTGGAGCCCAAAATGCCGAAAGGATTTGTGCCATAGATCTGAGAAAGATCTGACCATTGGATTTTTCTTGGAATGGATGTGGACACATGGAGATGTACCACGTGCCAGTGGGTCAAGAAGAGAAGCGAGAGAGGTGGGACTCGATGACGTCATTAAAAAGCGACGTGGGACCTCATGAACGTACCACATGCTACGATGGTGAAGGGCGACAATTGTGTTGTGGGCCCAGAGGATAAATTAATTCGCAATTTTGGGAACTCGCGATATAAGGGAATGATAGCTCTACATTTAAACTCGCGAAGTTGCGAAGTAGCGAGAATGAGAGGAGAAAATTCAACATCGCTTCTCGAAGTTTCGTGAAAGGGAGGTACCAGGGTTGGATGCCACAACTCACGATGGTGTGATTAGGGAAGAGTGATAGCACTAATCCCTAGACTACGGTCATGCGTAGAAGACCCTAGCGAGGAGAGAGCCATACCCTTGTCGCATCTTGGGTATCGACGTTTAGAGGAATGAGCCAAAGTTTTTTGACTCACGAACTCGTGAGATCACGAGTTGTGAAAAGGGTGACTTGGGTTACGAATATTTAACTGTCGGATCTTTGTGGACCGAGAATTCTGAAGTTTCGAAGTCCCGGAAATTGCAGAACTGAACAAGAGCTCAAAGAAAAACTTAATTAAATCAAAATGTCTTTCGTTCTTGTTCGTATTGGCTTATAGATGTTATGGATTGTTCCAAAGGATTAATGACCTGACAAACTTCAAATTTAATTTCACAGTGCATGTGCAGAGTTCAACGGAGGACAGGACTCTAGTTAACCAATGTCGAGTATGGAGTGGGGAAAGGTGCAGATTACCCCTGAGCTAGAAGACGAACAGGAAGGAAAGGATGTTAACCTAGGAATCGAAGGATCGAACTCCAATGGGCATGGAAAAGAGAAAGATAAAGAAGGACACATAATGAAAATCATTGAAGGATTACAAAGAGAGGCCCAGGCTCACCGAGCTGATAGACGAAATCTCATGAAAGTCAGGGATCAACGGGGTGCATTAAACTTAAAATTTTTGAAGAGCCTGGAAAGAATAGAGAAGAAACTCGAGAAGGGAAGAGACTCAAGTATGACGGAGAGTCGTAGAACCCATGGGAGAAGAAGTAGGTCGAGGAGTGGTAGTCGACATCTTAGTCACTCCCAAAGACATTCTAACAGGAAGACACACAGTAGTTCAAGGCCATCCCCTACCAGAAAACATCGAAAATCTGGAAGGGAGGAATTGAAAGGAGATATGAACAAGATTAAGCCTCCAACATTCAATGGAGAACATAAGAAGGAGGAATATGCCGAGACATGGTTGCTGGGCATGAAGAAATACTTTCAACTACAGAATTATTCTGCCCATGCAGAAGGAAGAATTACAATGTACCAATTGAAAGGAAAAGCATCCATGTGGTGGGATCAGTTAGTGTAGGTGCAACACATCAGAGAGAAAGAGGTTAGTTGGAAGGAATTTAAGAGGTATTTCGAGAAGAAATACCTGACTAAAAGATACTATGACAGAAAGATGAAGGAGTTCTTCGAACTCAAGTTGGGCAGTATGACCATTGATGAATATGAACGAAGTTTTCTAGAATTATTGAAGTATGTTCCATTCATCAAAGATGAGGCTGTCAAGATTCAGAGATATCTGAGTGGACTAACAACTTCCATGAGTGACAAGATTCAATATGATGACCCTAAGACCATGGAAGAAACAATAAGAAAGGCAAAATTATTGTATGAACAACAAGGAGAAAGGCCTATCCTTCGGAAGGCTTGGAATGATCACAGGAAGTTTAAGAAGGAACAGAGGCAGAAGGGAAACAAGCCTTCCTTTTTTAGAAACAGTCTTCAGGGACAACCATCGTTTAGAGAGACGAGAAGGACTGAAGAGGGAGAACAAAGACAGAGACTGACGCCCATTCAGTGTTGGGGCTATCAAGGAAACCACAAGTACAGAGATTGTCCCCATAAAAATGGTAAGGCAAGAACTGTACATACTATTCAGCAAGCTGAAACAGTGGAGGATATGGGCAGCAGAATGTCGAGGATCTACGCAGCCCTGGACAACAAGCAAGCAGAATTTCAATCGCACATGATTGAAATGGAAGGTACGATTAACAACCGACCACTTGTTATTTTAATTGATTCAGGGGCTACCCATAGTTATGTAGATCCTAGAGTGGTGGAAAGTTTGCATCTAACAAGGAGCAAACATGAGAAGTCTTGGTTAGTGCAGTTGGCCATAGGGACCAAGAGGAAGGTCACTGAACTGGTTAAGTCATGTTCAGTGGACATGAAAGGAATGAACACTAATGTTGAATTGAACATTCTGCCTTTAGGCTCATACGATTGCTTAATTGGGATGGACTGGTTGGACCAGCACCATGCCCTTTTGGATTTTCCTAACAAGAAGTTCACATGCCTGAATGAAGAGGGAAATCAGGTAACAGTCCAAGGAATTCCCAGAGTCGTGGCTGTGAGGGAAATCTCAGCCATGGAGTTGAAGAAATGTTACGAGAAAGGTTGTCAATTATTTGTAGCTCGGCTAGAAGAAGCATCCCAAGATGTAGTATCGAATCTAGAAGACCATGAAGTACTCCAAGAATTCAAGGACATATTTCAGGAGGTACCTGGACTACCTCCGAAGAGGGACATCGATTTTTCTATAAATTTGATGCCTGGAGGAGCTCCAGTTTCAAAGGCTCCTTATAGAATGAGTACACCATAACTGAAAGAGTTGCAATTGCAACTCGAAGAGATACTAAAGAAAGGTTACATTCACCGTAATGTGTCACCTTGGGGAGCCCCAGTCCTATTCGTGAAGAAGAAAGATGGGACATTGAGGCTGTGCATTGATTTTCGGCAGTTGAATAAGGTCACTGTCAAGAACAAATATCCTCTGCCAAGGATTGATGATCTTTTTGATCAGTTGAAGGATGCGAAAATATTTTCGAAAATAGATCTCTGATCAGGATATCATCAAGTGAAAATAAATGATGAGGACATCAGCAAGACCACCTTTAGAACAAGGTATGGTCATTATGAGTTTACAGTGGTGTCGGTTGGATTGTCCAACGTGCTTGTTGTTTTCATGTTCTTAATGAATGGAGTGTTCAGAGATTATTTGGACAAGTTTGTCATAGTCTTCCTATACGATATCTTGGTTTATTCCAAGACAAAGGAAGAACATGAGCAACACCTGAGAATGGTGCTACAGGGGTTGAGAGAACACCAACTGTACGCAAAACTGAGCAAGTGATCATTTTACCAAAGGAAGATCCATTACTTGGGACATATAATATATGAAGAAGGGATCGTTGTGGATCTTGAAAAGGTACAGGCCATTCGAGAATGGCCAACACCAAGGAATGTGGTAGAAGTTAGATCTTTTATGGGTCTAGCAGGCTACTATAGGAGGTTTATAGCCGGATTCTCAAGGATAGCTCATTCTATCACTTCCTTGCAAAGGAAGGGGAAGAAGTTTCAGTGGACTGATGAATGTGAGAGCAGCTTCCAGTGATTGAAGCGGTTGTTAACTAGTGCTCCAATTCTGAAGATTGCAGATCCAAACAAGGATTATGTAGTTTGCATAGATTCATGTAAGGAGGGGCTGGGAGGAGTTCTCAGCCAAGAGGTATTTGTAGTTTGTTATGAATCCTGAAAGTTGAAGGAACATGAAAAGAATTATGCCACTCATGATTTAGAGCTGGCAACAATCATCCACGCCTTGAGGAAATGGATACATTACCTCATGGGCAAGAGATTCGAGTTGAGAATAGACCATAACAGTCTGAAGTATTTATTTGATCAGCCGACCTTAAATGCCAGACAAATCAGATGGTTGGAGTTTCTGTGCGAATATGACTTTGATATCAATCATATCAAAGGGAAAGAAAATAAGGTGGTTGATGCACTCAGCAGAAAAGTGCATGAATTACATGTTACAACCATTAGCATGTACCATACTGAGATGAAAGACAGAATTTTGGAGGCTACAAATGCTGATTTGCAGTACAAAAATCTTGTAGCAAAGCTACAACAGCGTGAGAGACCACAGACCAAGGAAAGTTACACCTTGGGAACTAATGGTTTACTTATGTATAAAAACAGAGTGTATGTACCCAATGTCCGAGAATTGAATCTGGCAATTCTAAACGAGATGCATAACGTGGCTTATGCTGGACATCCTGGATATCAGAAGACTATGGAAGCAGTCAAAAACCATTATTTTTGGCTGAGTCTAAAGAAAGAAATCGTTGAATACATCGCAAGATGCATGGAGTGCCAAAAGGTTAAGGCTGAGCATAGGCACCCAGCAGGGTTGCTGCAGCCTTTACCTATTCCTGAATGGAAATGGGACGTGGTAACAATGGATTTTATCACCGGACTACCCAGAACAAGCAAGAAGCATGATTCAATCATGGTGGTGGTGGACAAGCTTACAAAAGGTGCCCATTTTATTCCACTGAAAACCACCCACAGAGCAACAGATGTTGTTGATATCTTCTTAAAAGAAGTTTCACACTTGCACGGAATTCCTAAGACAATTGTGTCTGATAGAGACCCAAAATTCACTTCGAATTTCTGGAAAGGACTGTTCAAAGGATTCAGAACGAATCTGAACTTTAGCACAGTATATCATCCCAAGTCTGATGGATAGACAGAGAGAGTAAACAGAGTAATAGAAGACATGCTGAGAATGTATGTGATGGATAAACCATTAAGGTGGGAAGACTACCTGCATTTGGTATAATTCGCCTACAATAATGGGTATCATGCATCATTGAAGATGAGCCCATTCGAAGCACTTTATGGAAGAAAGTGCAACACTCCAGTGAGCTGGGATAATCCAGATGACAGAGGAGTAGTTGGGCCTGAAATGCTCAAAGATATGGAAGATCAAATGATAAAAATTAAACATAATCTAAAAGATGCCCAGGACAGGCAGATAAGTTACACTGATAGTAACATAACCCATAGAGAATTCAAAGTGGGTTACCATGTTTTCCTGAAAGTGAAACCTAACAGGAGTTCCCTCAAGATGGGAAGTTGCGCCAAGTTGGCAGCAAGATTTTGTGGGTCATTTGAGATCCTGGAAAGGATTGGGCCAGTTGCATACGTGCTTGCATTACCTGCATCTATGACTGTGCATAATGTGTTTCATGTTTCACTACTTAAGAAATATGTACCTGATGCTAATCATGTTATCGATTGGAATGTGATTCAGGTGGAACCAGAAGGTGTCCTGCAAGTGCATCCTGTGCGCATATTGGACAGGAAAAGAAAACAACTCCGGAATCGAGCTATAGAGATTGTAATGGTCCAATGGACCTGGTATGGTCCTGAGGACGCGACATGGGAGCATGCAGATGTTATGCGGGTAGAGTACCCGTATCTTTTTGAAAATTTTTGAAAATCTTGCAGATGCTATGTAAAGTTGCACTGAGGACAGTGAAAAAATAAGGGGAGGAGAATTGTAGTGTCCCCAAGGCCGAGCCCCATAGTGAACCATGTTCTGAAAAGAATTGTAATTATGATTTATAGGCTGGTGAGCCGAGTTATGATAATCTGGAGGCTTATGTGTTATTAGGCCAGGGAGCCTAAGTGTTGAAGGCCAGGAGCCTGTTGTTGTACTTGTATGTATGTAGAACATTTAATAAAATATAAACACCACCGGGTGCAGACCGACCATAATGAATGAGTGAAGGGGGACTGGGCATCCACAGAGTGGGCAAGGAATTAGGGGCTGGAAGGTGGGAAAAGGGGCTAAGTGTTAAGCCTAGGGGCTAAGCCTAGGGGGCTTAAGCCTGGGAATGATATTTTAATATTATCCCAAAGAGACATGTGCATTTATGTTTTATCCTAAGTGTTGGCAAGAGAGGATGTACAAGGGTGATGCGTACTGGTGGAATGCATGTAGTTTCAAGGGTGACAAGTGTCCACCCTAATGCATGCAAATGACATAGATGAGGTAATACGTGAAGGCTCTCGCTCCTCCATTCCACCCGACTATCTGAACATGAACGGTCTGACCTCTGCAAGAATACCCGGGGGTGAAACCCTGAAAGTCGAAAAGCCTGTGTTGATTTTGGAGATAGCCGGTACATATTTTGTCTGAACAGTTGGAGACTGTGCATGGGATATCTGCACACCTCGTGCAATCGCGAAATCAAAACCGTGAAGACTATATCGAGTTTGTTGAACCAGTTTGGGAAGCATGTGTCTATGTTCCCAATTGACTGTTGTGGCCATGCAGCGCTGGACTGCGCGGGGCTTACTGGCCAGTGTAAGTCTATGTTGAACCTGTGTGAAACCTCTCTCCAGGTGAGGGAGGTGATTGTTGTTAGAAGAGGCAGGTTGTCAGGCCTGTGAGCAACTCTTTCAGGGAGAGAGAGTTTGTTGGGAAGTGGTTTCTTCCAGAGAGTGTCCAGCACCAACTTCGGGCTCTGAGACTTCCTGATCTGGCCTATTGCCGAGACCCAGAGAGGGAGGTGTAGCATCGATGGACTGTGCTTGTGAAGGTGTATACTCCCAGGTGGAACAAGCATGTGGGGAATGAGAGTTTGGGAGTAGTGGGCGTAAGATGGCATCCTGGGAAGAATCCTTCCAGTCATTCTGTGTTGTTTTCCCTGTAACCTCAGTCTAGCCTAGGATTCCTTTCTTTGGGGTGGAGCTTAGTCCCAACTCGGGGGTGACCCACTGCTGAGCTGATGAGCAGTGTGGTCTAAGGTTGGGAGGTTCGTGGAAGGCCTGCACTTGGTTGGTGAAACTTCCACTGTTGCAAAGATAAGTATCTGATTATGCTTTAATCATGTTTTGCATGACTGTGCTGCTTATGTATTATGTTTTCCGTTGTGTATATGAATTAATATGAAAAGCTAATTGCTTGTTGATTATGGCAGTAATTCATATGAATACTCTATGTTGAATGTGTTTATTGTTTAAATGCATGTGGGTTAAATAACATATGTATGAGTTATGTATAAAGTGGTGTTATAGTCTTCTTTTAAGAGTGATTAAAACTTAGTAGAAGAAAAGGTGTGCTACAGTCTTTGATCTAGAGAATGCCCATATCATCAAAGATAAATCCAAGCTATCAATACAACAATTTCTTAAAGAGCCAGATGACCAACCAGTTTAGTTTTAGTTTACAAGGTAGATGTATGCATTTTCCGATCTTTTCCATGTCATGGAGAGATGATTATTCCTACATTTTTTTCTTACCACTATGTGTATCTATACTTAATCAATTTTGTATTCCAACTTTGGGACGAATCTACTCTCGTATAATCGATCAATCATACTGCCTTCATTTTTAACTTTGAAAGTTCCAACAAAATTATCTTGGGATAATGGGTTTTTTTTCGAACATAGTAAAATACAATATACTATGTGACTTGTGACTTTTCCTCTCTTCCTAGCATTACAGGAACGTACGGGGAAAGAAACACTTAGGCACAAAGTGTTGAAGATCTCTAATCAACCGGGTTGTAGGGAATTTCCCTTCTATCGAAACAAAAATTATTTTCTGTGTGTATTTTTATTTGTCAATGATCCGAGAGAAATAGCTACATCACTCAAATTTTAGTGCTCATTTTAAAGGTTGGGTGGTCTACTTGTTAATAGTATATGTACTAATTGAAAGGCGATTTTAAGTTCCAATGTTTCATGGATGAAAGCCATTACAGCTGAAATTTCTTCTATTTTGATCTATTTAAAGTTTAAACTATAGGAATACAACATTCAAGTGCGAACGAAACCATCGACACTGACATATAACTCAGTCTTGAACTTCTTTATAGTGTTGACAAAGATGGAATGGTATGCGAATTCACGGTCTCTGAAATAACACCCAAGTAGGACTGCATCAAAGGAAACACCTTTCATCCTTCCAGGTAACTATAAGTACAAGACACTATTTAGAAGCTGGAAAGCGCTACTACTCTTATGGGTGTGGGCCATTGGCTTGTGCACTTCACTAGTTATTGTATCTCTCCTATAACATATGGATTCTTCAGTTTTTTTTTGTTCTGTAAATAATATTGTTGATAGTATTGTCTCAACTTCAAAGTCTCAACACTGCTTAATGATTCATTATATGCCAACAATAGAGACTCTAGATCCCAGACTACAAGACATTTACAAAGGCATGAGGCCTCCCGGAACACCTAAGTATGGGTTAGGTTATATTGAGCAATGTGATCAGGTTATTCCTGATTGTAGGTTTTCAAACCCTCTACCTGACACCATGCAAAGATCCTCAAGAGCTGAAATACACAAATTTCATTCAATAATGAAAGGATGTCCCAAGGGATCCATAGAAGAAGTTTGGATCAGATCAAAAATATGTTAAATTGGGATTTGTTTACAAATCCAAAAACAAAGGACTTCAACATAGCCACATCAGATAAAGAAAAAGCAGAATTATCACAAAAATGGGAAAATTATATCTCTGACAAATAAATATGGATTTCTTTCTATGAATGGAAGAAATTAAGTCAAAAGTTTGAAGTCCAAATGATGCAAGGGGTATTGGAAGCACCTCCTAAACACAAGTGGAAAAGTATGGAAGGACAGATAGTTGAATCAAGTTCGACTTTTCCTCCATTCAAAGGCATTGTCCTTGAAGACAATAAAAAACAAGTCAGAGAAGTTCCTCTACTGCTTTCTAATGAAGCCACCCAACTAACGGGTGTTGACAGAAGATTCCAATCACTAGCAGAACAATTAAATTGGACAAACACATCCTTGAGAGGAATGCCTACACATACATTTGTAACAAATGACTATGCCAGAGATGGACAAATCAGAGACTTTCAAGTCTCTACAAACACTATAGTCTAGTTTGTAAATGAAATAAAGGATAAAGTTACAGATGTCAAAGAAAAAATGGACACTGCTCTAACAGAAATATCTACAAAATCTAGAGAGTCCAAAAGAAATCATGAAGAATTAATGGAAGGATTAGGAGAAGCCTTCTCCAATATGGGAAAATCACTGCTAGAAATTAAACAGAAGGATAATATTCCTGATAAACCCATTCCTGATCCTTATATCCTTCCAAATCATCCAATATCCATCCTTTCTCTATATATAAACCTTCTGAGACAAAAATGGATAAAAAAATTCCTCATCATTTCCCCCCTGAAAAGGATACACCAGAATCCTCAAAAGAAAATCTTTCCCTTGTATCCATTTAGCAACCTGCTTATGAGAATCTCCCTCACCATGTATATAGACCTCCAGCACTAGACCTCTCAGAAAAAGGAAGATTACCTGAAACCCAAACATTTGCAGAAGATTGGTTCCCAGAATGGAACATTGATAGTCTGTCAGTTGGACACATCAGAAAAATGATTGATAGAATGTATGTCTCATACAAAGTCATGTGTATGAAAGGAAAAATAGAAGTTGAAGCATGGAAATCCATAATTCAATGTTTTACTAGAACACCGAGCAAATGGTGGGAAGTCATTTCATCCCCAATAATGATTGCTAAGATGGAAGCAAAAATCCTAAGAGATGAACAAGGTGATGTGGTATATCACATTGATGGGACCCCCCACAATGACATGATAGGAGCCCTTACCACAACAATCCTTGAACATTGGTGTGGAACCGAAGCAAAATTAGCAGACAAACATGAGCTAATCCTTATGAACATAAAATGTAGAAAGATGTCAGATTATGAAGAATTTCATAAGGATTGGACACCGAGAATCTTTGAGGTGCAAGATAGTCAAAACCTTTTATGGAAACAAGTTTACTTGACTGCCATACCCAATAAATTTGTAGCGTATCTGAAATGAAGGAAGTTTTTAAGCTCCCATATGAGACGTACACATGGGGAGAAATTTATTCTCTCATTACTAAAGCTCTAGTAGGGTTGTGTGTAAATATGAAAGTTCATAACTCTGTAAATAAGTTATCCCACTTACCAGATAGAAAATCTATATGCGAGAAGTATGGTCTCTATATTTTAGACCCTGTAAAAAGGAAAAGAAAAAAGAAAAAATATTTCAAAGAAAAGAAAAGATACAGGTACAAACCCAAGACACACTATTATGAGCCTGAAGATATGAAACTAAAAAATCATGCTCATCAGGCTAGGCAACGGGTCTAGTGTTGGATTTGTGGAAAAACTGGACACATTGCACATAATTGTCCAGAAAATAAAGCATCAAGGATGTCAAAAGGAAAACATTCTAAACAAAAGGCTAAAGAAGTTCAGGCTAGCAAACAATTAGCTCTGAGAACATATTGCAATAGATGTGGGTCAAACAATCATGAAACAAACCAACGCTCACACAACCCCTTTCCAAAACAAGAAGAAGTACATCTGTTGCAACAAGGTTGTTGTTCAAAATAAACTAGTGCCTCTGAGTTTGAATATAGCTTAGAAGAACAAGTTTTGATGAATCAAAATTGCAAATGTAAAAATCCTAACTTCTATTCTTGTGAAGACAGTTCTGATATCATTGAGTGTGAATCTGAACCAAAAATCAATACCAGAGAAAAGATAAAAATCTACATGTTTAGCAATGTGGCCGACCAAGAATCACAGATGCTAGCACAAATCAAATCCCTACCTGAAGGAGATATGAAGAATTCTCTTCTTGAAACATTTTTAAAATCAATCAAAACTTAACAAAGGTCAAGGTATGCTGAATATTCAAAAAGAGAACCTTTGTTTTTAGAAGCCTCCTTTGATAGAAATACAATTTTTTTTATCAAATACAATAAGGAAGCAAAGTTACAACATACTTCAGTAACTGATCTAGCCAGAGAAATGATCCTTTTAAGAAAAGAAGTTACTGATTTGAAAGAAAAATTTAGAAAATTGGAAGAAGAATCTGAAGACAGCTACAAAGTAGACTCTTGGGCAAGACAAGAAATCAGGGGTATCAGGAATCAGCTAGATTCCATACCACCTCCTCTGGAAGATGCACCTATTGAGAAAAGGCCTAAAACCTCAGCCCAACTCCAAGGTCTAAGTGCAATGAAAATCTTTCCTAACAGATTTCAAAAATATCAAGTGAAGATAAAAAAAGAAATAAATTATGAAATATTTTGTTTCAATGCACTACTGGATACAGGATCAGATATGAACGTAGTTCATAAAGATTTAATTCCCCACAAATATTGGTTTCCTAGTAGTTATTTTGCTATAGGATTGGGGAATGTTTCCACAAATATGGATTTTGAAATTCCTAAAGGAATCTTATTATTTGATGAGTATGCTTTAGGAATGAAATTTCTATTGTCAGAATTACCAGTTGATTGTATTCTAGGAACTCCTTTTTTATCTGCAATAGAGCCACATGGCTCTTCTCAAACATCTAGCAGAGATCCTAGATACTTTATCACTCTACCAAGTATCAATGGCCATCCACCAAAACGGAATACTTTGGCTTTTATCTCAGAATCACAGTCCCAAATTGCATATTGTTCAAAAAGCATGGTGGTGATTAATACTTGGGATGATTATAGAAATATTCCAGTCACAGAATATTTGGAGGATCATACAGCATGGTAAATATATTGTCAAAATTGGGTACCACAATGGAAGCTAAGATGGTCTGAAGGAGTAGAATTTGGGTTACCAGGTTTCTCTACAAATACCAACATTCATGTCATTCCACCACAACATGTGATAGGGAAAATGCATCAAACATCCACTATTGCAGCTAGACAGAAGTTGGTTGAAATAGGAGACTTAACCAGAATCAGATCTGCAAATAGAAATTGGTTTTGTCAACAAACACAGAGATGGAACCAAACCCCAGCATGGAATTTTTTCCAAATTAATAGAATGAGAGACATACAGTCATGGCCACAATAAGATCCTCATCAACGATTGTTTCAAATAAATTATTTCTAGTATAAAGCAATGTGGGATCATGTTTTCTTATGGACTGACAGATACATATATTATTATTGTATGGTTAAATTTTCTGATCAGTTCTCATCTTTCCCTAAACCAGACTGGCTTACAGGTTGGTGGAAAAAGTTTGGTTTAAATTCCAGCGCTATTCATCCAGATTTCATTGACACTGCCAGGATGTTTTTATTCCCTCAAAGAAATTTTCCAAACACAGTGTATAATTTAGAACAAATTTCTGAAAATGAGTGTAAAATGCTTTTTATCAGAGAAAAGCATCCATGGGTCACCAGGACACGATATGTCCTACAACAAGATGAAGATCATGATGAAGATCCTGAAATGTACCGTGAAATATACACTTAACATTGGGACCTAGACCGCTTTTGGCATTTCCATGACCAGCTAGTAGAATAATGATTCATAAATACTTTCAAGTGTTACTGGCCGACAGTGGTGTCACTTGGTTTTCGTGGGTTGATGATACCAACCTCCACAGTGTGCTTCAAGTCTAATTGGCCAACAGTAGAGCCAATCGGGCTTAGTGGGTTGACGTGACCAATATACACTTTGTAATAAAATAATGAGCATCTGGGAAACTTGGAGCACTTCTCCAACTTTTGGCGTGGTTTGACCCGCATTTCCCAAATTCTTTTTTATGCGTCATTTTGAGTATGACTACTGGTCGGGGAATATTGCATGACTACCTCGCCAAATCTTAAGTATGATTTACTTTTCTTAGTGGAAAATAAAGTTATGATTTGGTTGGAAGAATCTTGCACGATTTCTACCGCTAAATCTCTAAAAGTAGATTGAGTGGAAGACATGTAGGGTCAAAAGTCTTGTCGAGTCTCATCGATGAAATGATTCTCTTCTCCACAAATTTGTATATAAAGAGAAGAAGAGTTCATTCTCAAGGAGGATTTTTTTAGAGTTTCAAGTTAGTAAGTCTATAAGTTGTCCGAGTCTTTCTAAATCTCCCTTTTGTCTGAGCTTTTGATTCATTCTATGTGCATGTCTGCATAAGTCTGTAAGTGTGTGAGCGAGTAGAGAATCCTGCTCATATTGTATGCCCTGGCTTTAGATTTTCGGCTCTCTGTTTTAATATAAAGACTTCCACAAGCATTTATGATCTATGAATATTGTCTCTTTATTGTGCATCTGTTATGATTCTCGTTTCTACTTGCCTACCATTGCAATCTGTGTTCCCTGAAAGATTATGTGTCGAGGTTCTCTCAAGAGATAGATAAAGTTCTCTCACCCTGGAGATAATGTTCTCGGAAGGAAGCTGGTCGAAGTTCTCTTAGGTCCTAGAGCACCTATAGTAAGTCCCCCAAGGCAGGAGGCTGCATAGGGCAGTTTTAGGTGTTGGTATGTCTGAAGGTTCGCTAGGAGTTTCCGGAAGGTTCACATAAGGCCAAGAGGTGGGGTTCGCATGAGGATCATCTTGGGGTTCTCCATGATAACTGGATTGGTTCTATAGAGAGTAGCAAGTTGTAGAAGGTCAAGTAGCAGAAGGAGACAGACGCATGAGACAGATCAATCTTTAAGCTTCATTCTCAGTCGGAGGAAGCCTCTGAGTTTACAAATGGTATCAGAGCCATTTGTAAACTCAGAGTCTTCCACCAACGGAGAATGAAGCTTGAAGATTGATATGTCTTGTGTGTCTATGTCCTTCTACTACTTGACCTTCTACGGCTTGCTACTCTCTGCAGAACCAATCTAGTTATCCTGGCGAACCCCAAGATGATCCTTATGCGAACCCCACCTCTTGGCCTTATGTTAACCTTCCAGAAACTCTTAGTGAACCTTCAAACAGCTCAACACCTAAAACTTCCCTAAGTGGCCTCCTGCCTTGCGGGATTTACTACGGGTGCTCCAGGACCTAAGAGAACTTTGGCCAGCTTCCTTCCTAGAACCTTATCTCCAGGGTGAGAGAAATTTATCTATCTCTTGAGAGAACCTCGGCACATAATCTTTCAGGGAACATAGATTGCAATGGTAGGGAAGTAGAAACAAGAGTCATAATAGATGCATAATAAAGAGACAATATTCAGAGATCATAAATGCTTGCGGAAGTCTTTATATTAAAATAAAGAGCCAAATCTCTAAAGCCAGGGTATACAATATGAGTAGGATGCTCTACTCACTCACAAACTTATGCAGACTTGCACACAGAATGACTCAAAATCTCAGACAGAAGGGAGCTTTAGAAAGACTCGGACAACTTACAGACTTACTAACTTGAAACTCTAAAAAACTCCTACCCGAGAATGAACTCCTCTTATCCTTATATACAAAATTGTGGAGAAGAGAATCATTTCATCGATGAGACTCGACAAGACTTTGGAGCCTACATGTCTTCCACTCAATCTACTTTTAGAGATTTGGCGGTAGAAATAGTGTAAGATTCTTCCAACCAAATCATAAATTTATTTCCCACTAAGAAAAGTAAATCGTACTTAAGATCTAGCGGGGTAGTCGTGCAAGATTCCCTGACCAGTAGTCATACTCAAAACGACATGTAAAAATTAATCTGGGAAATGCGGGTCAAACCACGCCAAAAGTTGGAGAAGTGCTCCAAGTTTCCAAGATGCTCATTATTTTATTACAAAGTGGATATTGGTCACGTCAACCCAGTAAACTCAATTGGCTCCACTATCAGACAATTAGACTTGAAGTACACTTTGGACGTTGGTATCGTCAACCCACGAAAAACGACTGACACCACTGTCGACCAGTAACACTTGAAAGTATGTATGAATCATTATTCTACTGGTTGGTCATGGAAATGCCGAAAGGGGTCTGGGTCCCAATGTTGAGTGTATATTTCACAGTACATTTCAGGATCTTCATCATGATATTCATCTTGCTGTAGGACATACCATGTCTTGATGACCCATGGATTCTTTTCTCTGATAAAAATCATTTATACTCATTTTCAGAAATTTTTTCTAAATTATACACTATGTTTGGAAAATTTCTGTGAGGGAATAAAAACATCCTGGCAGTGTCAATGACATCTGGATGAATAACGCTGGAATTTAAACCAAACTTTTTCAACCAATCTGTAAGCCAGTATAGTTCAGGGAAAGATGAGAACTGATCAGAAAATTTAACCATACAATAATAATATATGTATCTGTCAATCCATAAGCAAACATGATCCCACATTGCTTTATACTGGAAATAATTTATCTGAAAAAATCGCTGATGAGGATCTTGTTGCAACCATGATTTTATGTCTCTCATTCTATTAATTTGGAAACAATTCCATGCTGGGGTTTGGTTCCATCTCTGTGTTTGTTGACAAAACCAATTTCTATTTGCAGATATGATTATAGTTAAGTCTCCTATTTCAACCAACTTCTATCTAGCTGCAATAGTGTATGCTTGATGCATTTGCCCTATCACATGTTGTGGTGGAATGACATGAATGTTGGTATTTCTAGAGAAACCTGGTAACCCAAATTCTACTCCTTCAGACCATCTTAGTTGCCATTGTGGTACCCAATTTTGACAATATATTTCTCATGTTGTATGATCATCCAAATATTTTGTGACTGGAATATTTCTATAATCATCCCAAGTATTAATCACCATTATGATTTTTGAACAATATGCAATTTGGGCCTATGATTCTGAGATAAAAGCCAAAGTCTTCCTTTTTGGTGGATGGCCATTGATACTTGGTAGAGTGATAAACTATCCAGGATCTCCACTAGATGTTTGAGAAGAGCCATGTGGCTCTATTGCAGATAAAAAAGGAGTTCCTAGAATACAATCAACTGGTAATTCTGACAATAGAAATTTCATTCCTAAAGCATACTCATCAAATAATAAGATTCCTTTAGGAATTTCAAAATCCATATTTGTGGAAACATTCCCCAATCCTATAGCAGAATAACTACTAGGAAACCAATATTTGTGGGGAATTAAATCTTTATGAACTACGTTCATATCTGATCATGTATCCAGTAGTGCATTCAAACAAAAGATTTCAGAATTTATTTCTAGTTTTATCTTCACTTGATATTTCTGAAATCTGATAGGAAAGATTTTCATTGCGCTTAGCCCTTGGAGTTGGGATGAGGTTTTAGGTCTTTGCTAAATAGGTGCATCTTCCAGAGGAGGTGGTATGGAATCTAACTGATTCCTGATATCCCTGATTTCTTGTCTTGCCCAAGAGTCTACTTTGTAGCTGTCTTCAGATTCTTCTTCCAATTTTCTAATTTTTTCTTTCAAATCAGTAACTTCTTTTCTTAAAAGGATCATTTCTCTAGCTAGATTAGATACTGATGTATGCTGTAAATTTTCTTCCTTATTGTATTTGATAAAAGTTTTTGTATTTCTATCAAAGGAGGCTTCTAAAAACAAAGGTTTTCTTTTTGAAGATTCAGCATACCTTGACCTTTGTTCAGTTTTGATTGATTTTAAAAAAAATTCAAGAAGAGAATTCTTCATATCTCCTTCGGGTAGGGATTTGATTTGTGCTAGCATCTATGCTTCTTGGTCACCCACATTGCTGAACATGCAGGTTTTTATCTTTTCTCTGGTATTGATTTCTGGTTTAGATTCACACTCAGAGATATCAGAACTATCTTCACAAGAACAAAAGTTAGGATTTTTACATTTGCAATTTTGATTAATCAAAACTTCTTCTTCTGATCTATATTCAAACTCAGAGGCACTAGTGGATTCTGAACAACAACCTTGTTGAAATAGATGTACTTCTTCTTGTTTTGGAAAGCGGTTGTGCAGGATTGGTTTGTTTCATGATTGTTTGACCCACATCTATTGCAATATGTTCTTAGAGCCAATTGTTTGCTAGCCTGAGCTTCTTTAGATTTTTGTTCAGAATGTTTTCCTTTTGACATGCTTGATGCTTTATTTTCTAGACAATTATGTGCAATGTGTCCAGTTTTGCCATAAATCCAACACTGGACCTGTTGTTTGGCCTGATGGGCATGAGTTTTTAGTTTGATATCTTCAGGATCGTAATAGTGTGTCTTGGGTTTGTACCTGTATCTTTTCTTTTCTTTGAAATCTTTTTGCTTTTTTCTTTTCCTTTCTTACAGGGTCTGGAATATATAGACTATACTTCTCGCATATAGATTTTATGTCTGGTAAGTGGGATAACTTATTTACAGAGTTATGAACTTTCATATTTACACACAACCCTACCAGAGATTTAGTAATGAGAGAATAAATTTCTCCCCATGTGTACGTCTCATATGGAAGCTTAAAAACTTCCTGCATTTTCAGATACTCTACAAATTTACTCGGTATGGAAGCCAAGTAAACTTGTTTCCATAAAAGGTTTTGACTATCTTGCACCTCAAAGATTCTTTGTGTCCAATCCTTATGAAATTCTTCATATTCTGACATCTTTCTACATTTCATGTTCATAAGGATTAGCTCATGTTTGTCTGCTAATTCTGCTTCGGTTCCACACCAATGTTCAAGGATTGTTGTGGTAAGGGTTCCTATCATGTTATTGTGGGGGGTCCCATCAATGTGATATACCACATCACCTTGTTCATCTCTTAGGATTTCTTCTTCCATCTTAGCAATCATTATTGGGGATGAAATGATTTCCCACCATTTTCTCAGTGTTCCAGTAAAACATTGAATTATGGATTTGCATGCTTCAACTTCTATTTTTTGCCTTTCATACACATGACTTTGTATGAAACATACATTGTATCAATCATTTGTCTGATCTGTCCAACTGACAGACTATCAATGTTCCATTATGGGAACCAATCTTCTGCAAATGTTTGGGTTTCAGGTAATCTTCCTTTTCCCAAGAGGTCTAGTGCTGGAGGTCTATATACATGGTGAGGGAGATTCTCATAAGTAGGTTGCTGAATGGATCAAGAATGGGTTTATCAGGAATATTATCCTTCTATTTAATTTCTAGCAGTGATTTTCCCATATTGGAGAAGGCTTTTCCTAATCCTTCCATTAATTCTTCATGATTTCTTTTGGACTATCTAAATTTTGTAGATATTTCTATTAGAGCAGTGTCCAATTTTTATTTGACATCTGTAACTTTATCATGTATTTCATTTACAGACTAGACTACAGTGTTTGTAGAGACTTGCAAGTCTCTGATTTGTCCACGTATGGCATAGTCATTTGTTACAAATGTATGTGTAGCCATGCCTCTCAAGGCTGTGTTTGTGCAATTTAATTGTTCTGCTAGTGATTGGACTCTTCTGTCAACACCCATTAGTTGGGTGGCTTCATCAGAAAGCAGTAGAGGAACTGCTCTGACTTGTCTGTTATTATATTCAAGGACAATGCCTTTGAATGGAGGAAAAGTCGAACTTGATTCAACTATCTGTCCTTCCAGACTTTTCCACTTGTGTTTAGGAGGTGCTTCTGATCCCCCTTCCATCATTTGGACTTCAGCCTTCTGACTTAATTTCTTCCATTCATAGAAAGAAATCCATATTTCTTTGTCAAAGATATAATTTTTCCATTTTTGTGATAATTCTGCTTTTTCTTTATCTGATGTGGCTATGTTGAAGTCCTTTGTTTCTGGATTTGTAAACAAATCCCAATTTAACATCTTTTTTATTCATACTTGTTCTATGGATCCCTTGGGACATCCTTTCATTATTGAATGAAATTTGTGTATTTCATCTATTGAGGGTCTTTGCATGGTGTCAGGTAGAGGGTTTGAAAACCTACAATCAGGAATAACCTGATCCCAATGATCAATATAACCTAACCCATACTTAGGTTTTTCGGGAGGCCTCATGCCTTTGTAAATGTCTTGTAGTCTGGGATCTAGAGTCTCTATTGTTGGCATATAATGAATCATTAAGTAGTGTTGAGACTCTGAAGTTGAGACAATACTATCAACAATATTATTTATAGAATGAAAACAAAATGAAGAATCCACATGTTATAGGAGAGATAACTATAACTGCACAGAAAAGCAGGGCGTTTAATCTTAGTCCTTTGCTCCGGAGAGAGATAATGTCAGATAGGCTCTTGGCCGACTACTCAGGAAGAAACTAGTTACTCTTTTAGGAAGTCGCAGAAGTGGAAACCTTTTCTTTCAAAGGCCCGAGACTTCTAATACAACTTCAGAGAGTCGCAAGAGTGGAAACCTTGTCTTTCAAAGGCCTGAGATTCTTGATACAGCTCTAGATTCTTTCTTTTATTTTAAAATAAAACTTTTAACAGAGAAAAATATTTGTTATCATACCCAAAACGAAAATGGCTTCATGGCTCTGATACCATTTGTAAACTCAGAGGCTTCCTCTGACAGAGAATGAAGCTTGAAGATTGATCTGTCTTGTGCATCTCTCTCCTTCTTCTACTTGAGCTTCTACGACTTTCTTCTCTTTGCAGAACCAATCCAGTTATCCTAGAAAACCCCAAGATCATCCTTATGTGAACCCCACCTCTTGCCCTTATGTTAACCTTCCAGAAATTCCTATTGAACCTTCAGACAGCCCAACACCTAAAACTGCCCTAGGCGGCCTCCTGCCTTACGGGACTTACTATGGGTGCTCTAGGACCAAAGAGAACTTCGGCCAGCTTCCTTCCAAGAACCTTATCTCTAGGGTGAGAGAAATTTATCTATCTCTTGAGAGAACCTCGACACATAATATTTCAGGGAACATAGATTGCAATGGTAGGAAAGTAGAAACAAGAATCATAACAGATGCATAATAAAGAGACAATATTCAAAGATATTAAATGCTTGCGCAAATCTTTATATTAAAACAGAGAGCCAAAGCTCTAAATCCAGGGTATACAATATGATCAAGATGCTCTACTCTCTCACACACTTACAGACTTATGCAGACTTGCACACAGAATGACTCAAAATCTCAGATAGAAGGGAGCTTTAGAAAGCCTCAGACAACTTACAGACTTACTAACTTGAAACTCTAAAAAAACTCCTCCCTGAGAATGAACTCCTCTTCTCCTTATATACAAATTTGTGGAGAAGAGAATCATTTCATCGATGAGACTCGACAAGAATTTGAACCCTACATGTCTTCCACTCAATCTACTTTTAGATATTTGGCGGTAGAAATCGTGAAAGATTCTTCCAACCAAATCATAACTTTATTTTCCACTATGAAAAGTAAATCATACTTAAGATTTGGTGGGGTAGTCGTGCAAGATTATCCAACCAATAGTCATACTCAAAATGAAACGTAAAAAGGAATCTTGGAAATGCGGGTCAAACCACGCCAAACGTTGGAGAAGTGATCCAAGTTTCCAAGATAGTCATCATTTTATTAAAAAGTGGATATTGGTCACGTCAACCCACTAAACCTGATTGGATCCACTATCGACCAGTTAGACTTGAAGTACACTGTGGAGGTTGGTATCGTCAACCCACGAAAACCGAATGACACCACTGTTGGCCAGTAAGACTTGAAAGTATTTATGAATCATTATTCTACTGGTTGGTCATGGAAATGCCGAAAGAGGTCTGTGTCCCAATGTTGAGTGTATATTTCACGATACATTTCGGGATATTCATCATGATCTTCATCTTGCTGTAGGACATACTGTATCCTGATGACCCATGGATGCTTTTCTTTGATAAAAATCATTTTATACTCATTTTCATAAATTTGTTCTAAATTATACATTGTGTTTGGAAAATTTCCGTGAGGGAATAAAAACATCATGGCAGTGTCAATGACATCTGGATGAATAGCACTGGAATTTAAACCAAACTTTTTCCACCAATCTCTAAGCCAGTCTAGTTCAGGGAAAGATGAGAATTGATCAGAAAATTTAACCATACAATAATAATATTTGTATCTGTCAGACCATAAGCAAACATGATCCCACATTGATTTATACTGGAAATAATTTATCTGAAACAATCGTTGATGAGGATATTGTTGCGGCCATGACTGTATGTATCTCATTCTATTAATTTGGAAAAAAATCCATGTTGGGGTTTGGTTCCATGTCTGTGTTTGTTGACAAAACCAATTTCTATTTGCAAATCTGATTCTGGTTAAGTGTCATATTTCAACCAACTTCTGTCTAGCTGCAATAGTGGATGCTTGATGCATTTTCCCTATCACATGTTGTGGTGGAATGACATGAATGCTGGTATTTGTAGAGAAACATGGTAACCCAAATTCTATTCCTTCCAACCATCTTAGCTGCCATTGTGGTACCCAATTTTGACAATATATTTCCCATGGTGTATGATCATCCAAATATTCTGTGACTGGAATATTTCTATAATAATCCCAAGTATTAATCACCACCATGATTTTTGAACAATATGAAATTTGGGCCTGTGATTCTGAGATAAAAGCCAAAGTCTTCCTTTTTGGTGGATGGCCATTGATACTTGGTAGAGTGATAAAGTATCCAGGATCTTTGCTAGATGTTTGAGAAGAGCCATGTGGCTCTATTGCGGATAAAAAAGGAGTTCCTAGAATACAATCAATTGGTAATTCTGACAATAGAAATTTCATTCCTAAAGCATACTCATCAAATAATAAGATTCCTTTAGGAATTTCAAAATCCATATTTGTGGAAACATTCCCCAATCCTATAGAAGAATAACTACTAGGAAACCAATATTTGTGCGGAATTAAATCTTTATGAACTATGTTCATATCTGATCATGTATCCAGTAGTGCATTCAAACAAAAGATTTTAGAATTTATTTCTAGTTTTATCTTCACTTGATATTTCTGAAATCTGATATGCAAGATTTTCATTGCGCTTAGCCCTTGGAGTTGGGTTGAGGTTTTAGGCCTTTTATCAATAGGTGCATCTGCCAGAGGAGGTGGTATGGAATCTAACTGATTCCTGATATCCCTGATTTCTTGTCTTGCCCAAGAGTCTACTTTGTAGCTGTCTTCAGATTCTTCTTCCAATTTTTTAAATTTTTCTTTCAAATCAATAACTTATTTTCTTAAAAGGATCATTTATCTGGCTAGATCAGTTACTAATGTATGCTGTAACTTTGCTTCCTTATTGTATTTGATAAAAAAAATTGTAATTCTATCAAAGGAGGCTTATAAAAACAAAGGTTCTCTTTTTGAAGATTCAACATACCTTGACCTTTGTTCAATTTTGATTGATTTTAAAAAAAATTCAAGAAGAGAATTCTTCACATCTCCTTTGGGTAGGGCTTTGGTTTGTGCTAGCATCTGTGCTTCTTGGTTGCCCACATTGCTGAACATACAGATTTTTATCTTTTCTCTGGTATTGATTTCTGGTTTATATTCACACTCAGAGATATCAGAACTGTCTTCACAAGAATAGAAGTTAGGATTTTTACATTTGCAATTTTGATTCATCAAAACTTCTTCTTCTGAGCTATATTCAAACTCAGAGGCACTAGTGGATTTTGAACAACAACCTTGTTGCAACAGATGTACTTCTTCTCGTTTTGGAAAGGGGTTGTGTGGGCATTGGTTTGTTTCACGATTGTTTGACCCACATCTGTTGCAATATGTTCTCAGAGCTAATTTTTTTCTAGTCTGAGCTTATTTATCTTTTTATTCAGAATGTTTTCCTTTTGACATCCTTGATGCTTTATTTTCTGGACAATTATGTGCAATGTGTCCAGTTTTTCCACAAATCCAACATTGGACCTGCTGCCTAGCCTAATGAGCATGATTTTTTAGTTCGATATCTTCAGGCTTATAATAGTGTGTCTTGGGTTTGTACCTGTATCTTTTCTTTTCTTTGAAATATTTTTTCTTATTTCTTTTCCTTTTTACAGGGTATGAAATATATAGACCATACTTCTTGCATATAGATTTTCTGTCTGGTAAGTGGGATAACTTATTTACAGAGTTATGAACTTTCATATTTACACACAACCCTACCAGAGCTTTAGTAATGAGAGAATAAATTTCTCCCCATGTGTATGTCTCATATGGAAGCTTAAAAACTTCCTGCATTTTCAGATACTCTACAAATTTACTCGGTATGGCAGCCAAGTAAACTTGTTTCCATAAAAGGTTTTGATTATCTTGCACCTCAAAGATTCTATGTGTCCAATCCTTATGAAATTCTTCATATTCTGACACATTTCTACATTTCATGTTCATAAGGATTAACTCATGTTTGTCTTTTAATTCTGCTTCGGTTCCACACCAATGTTCAAGGATTGTTGTGGTAAGGGCTCCTATCATGTTATTGTGGGGGGTCCAATCAATATGATATACCACATCACCTTGTTCATCTCTTAGGATTTCTGCTTCCATCTTAGCAATCATTATTGGGGATGAAATGACTTCCCACCACTTGCTCAGTGTTCCAGTAAAACATTGAATTATGGATTTGCATGCTTCAACTTTTGTTTTTCCTTTCATACACATGACTTTGTATGAAACATACATTCTATCAATCATTTGTCTGATATGTCCAACTGATAGACTATCAATGTTCCATTCTGCGAACTAATCTTCTGCAAATGTTTGGGTTTCAGGTAATCTTTCTTTTCCCAAGAGGTCTGGTGTTGGAGGTCTATATACATGGTGAGGGAGATTCTCATAAGCAGGTTGTTGAATGGATACAAGGGAAAGATTTTCTTTTGAGGATTCTGGTGTATCCTTTTCAGGGGGAAAATGATGAGGAAATTTTTTATCCATTTTTATCTCAGAAGGTTTATATACAGGAGATAGGATGGATATTGGATGATTTGGAAGGATATAAGGATCAAGAATGGGTTTATTAGGAATATTATCCTTATGTTTAATTTCTAGCAGTGATTTTACCATATTGGAGAAGGCTTCTCCTAATCCTTCCATTAATTCTTCATGATTTCTTTTGGACTCTATATATTTTGTAGATATTTTTGTTAGAGCAGTGGCCATTTTTTTTTTGACATCTGTAACTTTATCCTGTAATTCATTTACAGACTGGACTACAGTGTTTGTAGAGACTTGCAAGTCTCTGATTTGCCCACGTTTGGCATAGTCATTTGTTACAAATGTATGTGTATCCATGCCTCTCAAGGCTTTGTTTGTCCAATTTAATTGTTCTACTAGTGATTGGACTCTTCTGTCAACACCCGTTAGTTGGGTGGCTTCATCAGAAAGTAGTAGAGGAACTGCTCTGACTTGTCTGTTATTGTCTTCAAGGATAATGCCTTAGAATGGAGGAAAAGTCGAACTTGTTTCAACTTTCTGTCCTTCCAGACTTTTCCACTTGTGTTTAGGAGGTGCTTTCGATCCCCCTTCCATCATTTGGACTTCAGCCTTCTAACTTACCTTCTTCCATTCATAGAAAGAAATCCATATTTCTTTGTCAAAGATATAATTTTTCCATTTTTGTGATAATTCTACTTTTTCTTTATTTGATGTGGCTATGTTGAAGTCCTTTGTTTCTGGATTTGTAAACAAATCCCAATTTAACATCTTTTTGATCCGGACTTCTTCTATGGATCCCTTAGGACATCCGTTCATTATTGAATGGAATTTGTGTATTTCATCTATTGAGGGCCTTTGCATGGTGTCAAATAGAGGGTTTGAAAACCTACAATCAAGAATAACCTGATCGCATTGCTCAATATAACCTAACCCATACTTTAGGTGTTTTGGAAGGCCTCATGCCTTTGTAAATGTCTTGTAGTCTGGGATCTAGAGTCTCTATTGTTGGCATATAATGAATCATTAAGTAGTGTTGAGACTCTGAAGTTGAGATAGTACTATCAAATGTATTATTTACAACAAAAAAAGAAACTGAAGAATCCATATGTTATAGGAGAGATAACTATAACTGCACAGAAAAGCAGGGCGTTTAATCTTAGTCCTCTTCTCTGGAGAGAGAGAAAGTTAGATAGGCTCCTAGATGACTGCTCAGGCAGAAACTAGTTACTCTTTCAGGAAGTCACAAAAGTGGAAACCTTGTCTTTCAAAGGCCCGAGACTTCTGATACGGCTTCAGAGAGTCGCAAGAGTGGAAACCTTGCCTTTCAAAGGCCCGAGACTCTTGATACGACTCTAGATTCTTTCTTTTATTTTAAAACAAAAATTTTAACAGAGTGAAAGATCTGTTATCATACCTGGCACGAAAATGGCTTCATGGCTCTGATACCATTTGTAAACTCAGAGGCTTCCTCCAACGAAGAATGAAGCTTGAAGATTGATTTGTCTCGTGCATATGTCTCCTTATGCTACTTGACCTTCTATGGCTTGCTACTCTCTACAGAACCAATCCAGTTATCCTGGAGAACCCCAAGATGATCCTTATGCGAACCCCACCTCTTGGCCTTATGTGAACCTTCCGAAAACTCCTAGCAAACCTTCAAACAACCCAACACCTAAAACTGCCCTAAGCGGCCTCCTTCCTTGCGGGACTTACTAAGAGTGTTCCAAGACCTAAGAGAACTTCGGCCAGCTTCCCTCCGAGAACCTTATATCCAGGCTGAGATAAATTTATCTATCTCTTGAGAGAAACTCGGCACATAATCTTTCAAGGAACACAGATTGAAATGGTAGGCAAGTAGAAACGAGAATCATAACATATGCACAATAAAGAGACAATATTCAGAGATCATAAACGCTTGCGGAAGTCTTTATATTAAAACAGAGAGTTGATGCTCTAAATCTAGGGTATACAATATGAGCAGGATGCTCTACTCGCTCACACACTTACAGACTTATGCAGACTTGCGCACAAAATGACTGAAAAGCTCAGACATAAGGGAGCTTTAGAAAGACTCGGACAACTTACAGACATACTAACTTGAAACTCCAAAAAAATCCTCCTCAAGAATGAACTCCTCTTCTCCTTATATACAAATTTGTGGAGAAGAGAATCATTTCATCTATGAGACTCGACAAGACTTTGGACCCTACATGTTTTCCACTCAATCTACTTTTAGAGATTTGGCGGTAGAAATCGTGCAAGATTCTTACAACCAAATCATAACTTTATTTCCCACTAAAAAAGGTAAATCCTACTTAAGATTTGGCGGGATAGTCATGCAAGATTCCTCGACCAGTATTCATACTCAAAATGACACGTAAAAAGGAATCTTGGAAATGCGGGTCAAACCACGCCAAAAGTTGGAGAAGTGCTCCAAGTTTCCAAGATGATCATTATTTTATTACAAAGTGGATATTGGTCACGTCAACCCACTAAACCTGATTGGCTCAACTATCGACCAATTATACTTGAAGTACATTGTGGAGGTTGGTATTGTCAACCCACAAAAACCGACTGACACCACTATTGGCCAGTAAGACCTGAAGATATTTTTAGGATCATATCTTAGTCATTTTCGATATGAGTTAAAAACCTTTGTTCATAATTCAGCGTGTCCCACATTTTTGTATATACTTTTCGTGCAATGAAGGGTTGGCCATTCATGATTTGGATAATGGTTTTTACTTTGACAGCCCATTGGAAATGATTAAGTATGAAGTGGCATAGCATATTGCCTTCATTTGGTCCATATTCAAAGAGATTTTGGATTGATTGCAAGGGAGATATAGAACTTAATATTATTGGATCAATTGCTCCTTTGTTTAGGCCAAAATCTTTCCACCAATCTGCAAGCCAAAGGGGTGGTCTTCCTGCTATAGTTGTGTTAATATTTCCAAATTTAGTTAGAGTTAAAAACTCTTCCTGCTGAATAAAGTTCCACCACAACTCTTTATAAGATGAGTAATTATAATCACTATTTGGGAAAGAAATTTCTGGATTTCTTTAAGGCCAATGGTATAATAATCGTGGTCTGTTTAGGCAAAAATATTGTTGATTATTTCCCAGATTGTCCCCGATATCCCAAATAAGATCAACATCATGAAAGTTGTTAGTTAAAGTGTCTTGTGCTTCAACTTCATTTTGTGTATCTCTAGCAATGATGGGAGATAACACATTTGAAACTCTCCTTGGTCATATCTCTGGTACTAAATTGGAATATGCAAGCTGAGTTGTTTGAGTTAATATTTTGGTACTTCTTAATTCCCAATGTGTTCTCCATTCCGATTCATATATTTCCCAATTTAAAGAATCATGAATGTTTACCAGTTTTTTGGCTCCATTTCTGAGTTGAACAGAGATTATCATGCAGGAACCTTGTAAGTGTTCTCGACTTAAGAAATATGGGATTGAATTATTAGTACCTTTGATATGTTCAACAGAAAAATCAAAATTGCTAAACAAAGCTTGCCATCTAGCAAATTTAGCATCACTAGGAGATCTTATATCTTTATTCAAGACCTTGTTCATGGAAGCAACATCAGTTCTTAAAAGAAATTTCTTATAAATAAGATAAATTTCAAATTTATGAATAACATTCAGTGCTGCTTTTATTTCTTTATCTAAAGCTAAGTAATTTTTCTCTGTTGCTTGCCAAAGATGTGAGGCAAATTCGATAATTTATTCTTTTTTCTTATCTCCCTGCTGCCTGATTTGTTTGAGGACCACTCCCCAACCAATGTTGCTAACATCCGTTTCAACTATTTTAGGAAGGTCATCATCAGAAATATGCAATATAGGGAGATTTTTGGTCTTGGCTTTTATATTTCTGACTGCCTGAGAATGTGCTTCAGTCCAAGGAATAGGGTCTTTCTTCAATCTGTCATTTAATAATTTCCTGTCTTGAGCACAACCTTTATAAAAATGACTGATATAATTTAAAATACCCAAGAATCTTTGTAACTGAACCTTTTCAGTTATTTTGTCAGGAAATTTGTCAGCAAATTCTATAGCATGTGTCTGTAGAGTAAGCTCTCCATTTTTTATAGTATGGCCTAGATACTTGATCTCTGTTTTGAATAATTCAAGCTTCATTTTTGAAACTACTAGGCTTGTCTGCTTGATTATTTGCAGAAATTTCTTAATATGTTTGAAGTGCTGGTCTACAGAGGATGAAAAGACAAGTATGTCATCAATATATACAATAATCCAGTCAAGGTAGGGTTTTAATGTATCATCCATGACCCTTTGAAATTTGGATGGTGCATTATTTGGGCCAAATGGCATAACATTCCATTCATAATGTCCAGCTGGGACATTGAAAGCTATTTTAAATTTATCTTCTTCTTGATAGCCACTTGCCAAAATACTGATTTTAGATCAAACTTTGAAAATATTTTTACACCAACAATCCTTGTAACCAAACTAGTCTTGTTTGGGATGGGGTATGTATCATCAGCCAAGACTTTGTTTAAAGGCTTATAATTTACTACTAGCCTGGGAATGCCTCTTAGTTGTTCAGAATGTTTGTTCACATAAAACCCATAACAATTCCAAGGACTAGTAGATTCTTTGATGAGCCCTTTACTAAGGAGACCCTTAATTTTTTCTGCACACAATCTCTGGTATTTAGCATTCATAGGAATGGCTCTTCTCTTACAAGGTTTTCCTTGATAGTCTTCCTTGTATGGAAGAGAGACTTCATGCTTCTTTTGCTTCCAAAAAGCTGTGGGATTTTCTGAGCATACTTGATCAATGAATTCTTGCTTCAACAAAAGAATTTTTTGTTGAATTTGATTTTGGCTTAACTGCTCTCTTGTTCTTATCCCAGATTGATGTCCCTTTAATTCTTCAATTTTGAGGATTTTATTTTTTATGGTTTGTACCATATTGGATATCCTGGGGACAGATACAAAAGGAAGATTTATGGTAACTTTTTTGTCTTTGGATACAGAGGGAATGCTAATAAAATAACCAAGTCTATTATTTGCTAGCATAGTGGATCCATGGGGTTCAACTGCTGCAAGGAATGGCACCCCCAAGATGCAAGCTATAGGAATGTCGGATAGCAAGAATTTTAAGTGCATGCAATATTGTTTGAAGCAAAGAGTGGCTTCAGGAATTTGAAAGGAGATTTTTGTTGGAATATTTCCAAGTCCAACAACACTTGCTTGAGTCTTTTACCAGAAATTTATAGGAATAATTTCCTTATTCAAAATATTGAGGTCAGATCCTGTATCTAGCAGAGTTTTCAAATGAAAAGGCATTCCTTGAATTTTTAAATCCATAAGGACATGGAATTTTTTATGTTGAATTGGAAATACTTGCTCTTCTTTTTGTTCTGTCCTGTTTTCTTGTTTTTTGATAAACTTTTTAAGTTTACCTATTTCTTTCCCTAAATCTGAGATGGAGAGTATCTGGGAAGAACAACATGTAGGCTTAATTGAACATGGTTCCAAAGCCTTTTTAGAGAAATTTCTTGGGATCACAATTCTTCTTTTAGTCCTCCATTCATAAAAGGAGATGAACATATCATTTTCATCCATATAATCTTTCCATTCCTTAGATGAGCTTAGTTTTTCTTCATTTGAGATATTTGAAGCAAAATCTTTGGCATTTGGATGAGTAAAGAGATCCCAATTTAACATATATTTCATCCAATCTACTTTTACTTTATGTTTTTGACATCCCATCATTAGAGAAAGGAATTTTTTGACTTCAGGAGCAGATAGTATTATGATGTCTTCTGGTATAATCGCTTGGCATCTTCTGTTAATTTCTGTACATGGGTTTATCTGTACAACAAGAATATGTGGTTCATGAGGGAAAGGAAAGTCAGAACACTGTGGGTGTGGGCATGGTTCTTTTGCAGTAGAATGTGGCGGTGGAAGGTCAGTTCATGGATTATGATTGACATGTTCAAACTGTAAATGATCTTCTTCTGTGAATGCAGAAAGGCTGGATAGGGTTACTAATTTCCTACAGTCTAAGCATTGAACTACAAAAGGAACATGGCCAATGGAGTTTACAAGAGATTGTAATGAAGGGTGTAGGCAAAAGGATGAAGTGGAGGATGAGGATGAGACTGAAGAATTATTACGTGATAAGGATTTTTGTGGAAAGGAAATAATTGCAGAGGATGCAGATTCTTTTATTTGGGCAGAAGTGATCGACCTTGGAATAGGAGATTTTGGTGTATCAATGACCCAGTCTATGGGAAAAGAAAGATTTTCCCAACGAATTGTTTGATGCTCCATTTTTTGATTTAAAGGGTCAGTTAGAACCAAAGTACTGGATTGAGAAGTTCGGCTAGGACTATGCGAGACTGTCGGGAATAGAGTATTGGTATGTCTGAAGCATCCCCTGGTTTGGATAGATATATTTGTTCTAGTTTGGCACATATCAAATCCAGTGGTTCTGATTTGGAGTTTTAATATGTCTCCAAGGTTATCATCAAAAGTATATACAAAGAAGTTGGGAAAACAATCAAAATAAACAAGACCATTTGAAAGAGGGGCTACTATTCCTCCTATTAATGAATCAGTGATTTTTTTGTGTGTCATATCCATGACTGTACACAGAGCATAGGCATCAATTCCTTTGTGAACCAAGGGACTAATTCCAACTCGGATGCATCCAAAATGTAAATAATTTGTTCCATGCTTTTTGGCTTCATTATGGACTTCTTTGACATTTATCAAGGAAAGAGTCTGGTTGACATCACTGTTTTGTTGTATCCGACTAACTGATTCTTTTACTATTACCCTAGAGACAACCTTGAGATGAAACATCTTTAGGTCTTTATAGACTTGGTTGGGAGATATAGCGGGTAATTTCCAAGCAGCTTGAGGCTGAGTTTCTACTTCTTCAATGCTGGCATAATTTAGACTATGGGATCTATTGTTAGCAAACATAGATTCTAGACTACTAACATAGTCTCTTCCAGATGTACTTTGATCTTCAACATTTTGTAATTCTCAGAAAGAAACTGAAGAATCCATTATGTTATAGGAGAGATAACTATAACTGCACAGAAAAGAAGGGCGTTTAATCTTAGTCCTCTGCTCTGGAGAGAGAGAATGTCAGATAGGCTCCTGGTCGAATGCTCAGGCAGAAACTAGTTACTCTTTCAGGAAGTCACAGAAGTGGAAACCCAATAGGTTTGGCACCTAGAGGTTGATTTCTCACTGAAGTATTCTCTCCTGAGTTCCCGGTGATAAGTAGGCGGTATGTGCCTCAACTATTAACAAACAGTGGAAGGTAGTCATCTTCCATTCAACCATTACCAATGTCAGAATAGGGTGTTAGAATATGCTAGTGCGTTTGTACATACTATTCCTACTTCGAATGGGTAAACTAAATGCAAACTAAGGATCTCACTATTCCTACTTTTATCACCATATTGATCCATCCAGTCTAGCGCTTTGCATCCTTCCTTTGATATGGCAAGTAGAGATTGAGCCAAAGTGTATAAAAAGTGGTTAAAGGGATGGCTCCAAACAAAGAATTTGTAGGTGTTGACTAAGGTAGGATTAAGTGGCGTTATCCAACACATAATCTATCATAGCATTATTCAACTAGCGAAAAGGCATAGCAAGCGAGGAAGATGGGTAATGCATTGAATGCATGGATACAGATGTACAGAGTTGTTGGGGAATTGCTAATGAACATTTTAATATTGTTAGTACTTCAAATATGTCTTTAATGCTGTCTTTAAGGTCCTAACCCACACATGGGTAGATCAATGTATTCGGATATAATAAAGGGCAATATTAATAAGACCTTTCAATAAAATAGAATAAGGTGGATGTAAGAAGACCTAATAGAAGCTTCCGCTTCTAGAAGGATCTTCCTCTAGATGCTTCTTTTTAGTATAAATAGGAGTCGAGGGTATGAGAACCCTAGCTTGG
>ML788895.1:329386-345163 GCA_009831015.1 Picea engelmannii
GGCCTGTGAACATTGCTATCTGATTCAAAGTGCTATTTTTGTTTCTATTTCGTATATCATTTCTGTGTATTGTGAAGATTATGCTGGATATTTTACTGTTATTCTGTCATTTCTAGCATTTCGTTTCTGTTCTGCATATTTTAAATATCTCGTATCTTGCAGTTGCCAGGAACTAAGAACTAAGTCTATGTCAAGTAAATATACACCCCAAAAAGGTTTTAATCATTTCTCTTACATCTCATATATATAGAAAGAGAGTATATATACCAAATAAAAAAATTATATATCTCATATATATATAGAGTATATATACCAAATAAAAAAAATTATATATACTCTATATATATACCAAATATTTTTTTTTATATATATATAGAAAATATATACGCTAGTCTCATGGATAAACATGGCCAACTCGGTATAATTATCGGAGGGATCTTGTCCTATTGAATAATGCTAAGTCAATACACGTTAATCTCGTTGATAAACATGACCGACTCACTATAATTATCAACGTTACGAAGAATTTGATACCCTGCTTTAGACTATCGTTTTTACAACTTAGTATGACCAACTACCTCATAGTCTTACCCCATATAGACAAATAAACATATGAAAGAGGCAAACTAGTGCATACTATTGGTTTCAAGAATCACACTAGCCTCCATGTCCCCATAGAAGTATGTGATATGTACGATGTTGGCTCAATTGCAGCTATTCTAACTACTTGATAGCCAAGTAACTATCAATTTATTGAATGCATTGCAATGAGGACAGTACGTGTATCTTTCATCTTTTGTTACATCTCGTCTTGCAATGCACGATGGAGAAATAACGCAATAAGCTCAATTGCACTTTTCAAAACTGATGTCGAAATAATTTTTTAGGTTTTAATACTTGTCGTCCTTTATGTTGACTATGGGAACGACGACAAGTATCCTAGGTTGGTTTCTAAAGTGAATATTACTTCTAATATTGTTTCGTAGTTGTTTTTTTTTTTTTTATGTTATTTAGTTCTTTTATGTGCTAATATGACATTTAAAGTGGATATTACTTTTTATGTTGTTTTGTAGTTGATTTCTAAATTATATATTATTTAGTTCCTTTATACGTTAATATGATATTTAATATTGTTTTGTAGCTGTTTTCTATATTATTTATTTCCTTTAACATTATGATATTTAATCTATTGACAATTAGGAATTTACAAGCTAAGAATTCATGAAGAAATAGTATTTGTTAAAATGCATCAACATACATCTACTATAACCCTAAATTTTTTGAAATCAAAATATTTTAAAACTCACTGTGCAACCATAAAGCTTGTAGCATCGATAGGAATGTTATAGGAAGAAGTGTTTGGTAGGGTGCAGCCAGCCATTGTTGGCATGCTGCGAGAATAAAACCAACATTGTCAGACTGAGAAAATCAATTTCAGAAAGGTCAAAGTAATTTAAAGGAAAGGAAAAAGCAGAAAGAGATTTGTGGCTATCTGCAAAGATCAACATACTGAGACTTTCACTTATTCCATAGTTTGCAAAAGGTATCGCAAAATATATTAGATGCACGTCAAAATCAAAATAATGGAATTAATTGATAAGGTATTATAAAAATCTGAAATTGTATACGCTGAATTATGTTTTACCATTTTCTTCCTTTGATTAATACGTAATTGTCAAAGACAAAGAATAAACTATATGGAAAACTATATTGTTTAAAACAACTGAGATAAAATTCAAGCATTGGAATTTGAATTTCTAAAGAGTTTAAATCCAAGTACCCGTTGTCTGATTGTGTGTGTTCGAGATTTGTTTCCATATCAATAGGATTTTGGTAAGGCATGTCTCAGATTTTGCAAAAGACTGAATATTGAATATTTAAAATTAGATCAACATATGTTTTTTCAGAGAATCCAAAGAGCATATGAGATAGACAAGAATGAAGAAAACTATTCTCAACAAAAGCATAGCATGGGGAAAGAAATCTTTTAATTATTGGTAGACTATTCAGGGAAATACCAAAGCTGCAATGCCTGTATCTTTACCTATTGCATTTTTAGGCGGATAGGCGAAACGCTTGATTTACAGTTTTTAAGCTTAGAAGGTCGACGTGCGCTAACTGTTTGGCTTTCCGATTTTCAGGGTGGTTGGTGCGCAGCAGTTGTAAACGTTGTTGTCTGGCATTCTTCGGTGAGGCGAGCGGCGCGGGAGAGTTGGTGGGGGTGGCAGTTGTAAACATTCTCTGTCATTCAGGCAGTGTGGCAGCTGTAAATGTTGTCCTTAAACTTTCTTTTTTATGGCACTCCAATGGAGATGGAAGTGATGGTATATTACGCACTCCTCCCTATGCACATCCACATCAATTGTGTTCGTTGATTTTGATTAAATTCTAGCAAGTCTTGTTGCAATGCAGGTGGTGCCTGCGGGTATGGCAAACCCGAAGGCTGTTGGCCGTGCTACAAGGTAACCGATGACTGCAAAGACTCAGATAAGTATCCGTCATTTGAGACTACACGTTAAGTGCATGGAGAAAGGCTTATGCTCTCAAGCTCTTGTAACTGTCGTGATAACTGACAAATGCCCGGATACTGTGCGTTATGTAGAACGATCTCAGTGGAGCTTTGTTTGGTCGTATGGCAGTCCCACTTCTTTACAGATGGTAATGCACAATCATAACAAGTTTAATGAAATGATTAAACTTTAATCATTCTGCTGCTAATTTCGTAACTTGATTAGGTTAGGTTTTGAATTACATGAAATATTAATATACGCAGAGTCATATATGTGGATGGAAATGAGACATATATGAAGAGCAGTGAAGGCATTATTCTCTATGCAAATCACAACACTAGGTAGGTTAACTATCACTTAGTTTGAGAGATCTACGATGTCGTGAGGATAGACTGAGACAGTCGTTCACGAAGATTTCTAAGGGGTGCGAAATAAGCCAAGGTCGTTATTCCTTAAAATCCCTTAGTCTCTCACAAGGTCGTACGAATCGGTGTTGACTTTAGGGATTGGAAAATTACCAAAACCAGTCAAAGGCGAGTGGCACCCTTGGAGCATCTAGTGCGTCTTGAAAGCAACATTGTGTAATTAAAATATTGAATCAAAGGCGAGTGACACCCTTGGAGCAGGGTATGCATCTTGAAGGGCACGTCGCAGAATTAAAACTTGAGTCAATGAATCTAAGTGGCCTATAAAATCTTTAAGCATTTCTTGCTTTTATTAATTAATGAATTAAAGATTTAATTAATTAATTGTGAATCCTCAAATGAAAATATAAGACTACAATAAGTATGCCTAAGTGGGTAAGAAGACAAAAACTAATTATTAATTAAATAACATAGGAAAGAGGCAAGTCAATTCAATAAATTAAGAAAGATGGCATAGTTATAAAGAATTAATATAATACATGTGTGTAGAAAATACCTAATTGGAATATAAGATACAAAAAGAATAAAACATGAAAGAATAAGTGCACGCATTGAAGGGAATCTAGAGTCTAAACTACCACTAGTTTAACTAGGAGAAGACTCATATTTTAATTCAACTCATTAATAAGGCGTCATTCATTAATTCGAAAAAAGAGGAATAAATAGACGACTAGGAGTGAGTTTATGAACGTTTTTAGGATGGGTGAGGGAAATTAAATTTTATTAAAATAAAATGTGGATTTATTTGTGCAAATTGGGGAAAGGGTGACAATGTGGGTGGGGTGGGGGCATTAAGAGAAAAACATATTAAATATGTTTTTCTATTAATGCCGCCCTCCGCCACCCAAATTTAATATGTTTTTCTATTAATGCCCACCTGCCACCCACACATATGTGGGGGGAATAATTCTTAACTAATTTTTAAAAGGTGAATTAAATGTGAAAGTGACAAGGTGTCATTAAGAAAATTCTATAAAACAAATGGTGGGGATGAGTAATGGGGGGAGACGGGTTATGAGTAAAGTTAAGCTGCATAATTTCTGCACTGATTTTACTTGTGAGAATTGGGATACCTAGCTTGAGAGAGAGTGGTGGCTCTACCTTGCGAGGCGAGCTAAGAGCTAAAGGATTTCTGGTCGTGTGTGTGCATGGCCCCTTTGCGGCTTGGGGGATAAGGAGCAAGAAGAGTACCCCTAACGTTGGCTGGGAGATACCGGTGACATGTTGATTAGCGAGCAAGGAGCATTGCACATGCTCAGTCAAGGATCAAGTGCAACTTCCATTACTTGTCCGCCGGTTCGACATCATACCTCCTCGCAAGGTTTGATAGTGTTCACTCTGTGATGTTATTTGCCCTTGTATTTCATTTAAATTATTTCTAGTAAGTAAAACTGAGCTAAATTATTCTTCTCTTATATTCTCAAACATTGAATTGCATCTGGTTGTGAAATGTCATTCAAATCCAAATTTTCCCTTCTACTTGAGTACATTAGTTTTGTTGAAATGGATTTGGTTATGAGTGTTAAGCGAACATATTATGTCCAGAATTTCGTCTATATGATTGCGAGAATGTCCTTAAGATCCACCTTTGCTTAATGCTTAAGTAAAATTGAATGACCTGATTTGATTTCCCAACAGTTTCGTTGCATTCTCGTTTTGTTTTAGTTGGGGAAACGCGACAGACAAATATGGATCCTTCAAGAATATTGTGACATCGGGTCTTGTCCTCCCCACATAAGTTATATTCTCATATTTAAGTTCATATGTGTATATTGTTGTAATTTCTCTGAGCTTTATTGTATACCTCGACTAATTCCTTCAAGAATATGTGCGGTAGCGTAGGTAGGTAACTTTCTTAGAATGAGAGGAAGCGTGTGGACGTTCCCTCTTTGAAAAAATTTACCTCCCTTGAATCCTACCTTTCAGCGTTCACGCCTGATTACTTTACCTTAACGTGGGTCATCTGTGTACCCGTGTTGTAGATCGCAAGGTATTTTATCATTGCAATTCCAATACAGAAACTAAGGGGAAAGATTCCTCTCGAATTTTCCTTGTTACATCGAGACACGTTGAACAAGGTCGGATATCTTTGTTTTGGGCGTGAAATGCCCCTTGACTCCCCAACATTTTGAGCTACCTCCCAGCTCTCGTCAGACCTATCTTACCGTTTTTTCTTAAAGCGGACGCTCTTCCAACGGGTTGAAACGAGTTCCCTCTCCCCTAGCGTTTTTCCAACAGATTTATTTTTCAGAGCTTTACAGAGAGCTCATTCTCCAACAGCGAGTTCCTGCAGAGTTTTCCTTTCTTCCAGAAATATTAACGAGCACCCTCCCCTACCCGATTCCTTCATAGGGTTTGGCTTCATTTAATACCTATTCTACTATCAAGCAATTTGATTGCTTCCCCTTTTTATTGCGCCTTCACTGTCAAGGAATATTGTAGCAGATTTCCTTCCGAGGTCCCGCTTCTAGGAAATAGTAAATGAGCCCTCCCTACAAAATTTTACCTAGAAGAAATCTAGCGTCAATCCCTCATAACGGTACCTTCTTGACTTGCGAGTTTTAGAAACGAATTGGTTGATTTATTTTAAGTTTTAATGAGGACGTATCACCTTATGGAGTCTGGGATATTAAGTTAATAGTAACCTGAAATCTTATCGATTTAAATATTATTTAGTTATCAGGAATTTATGGCCTGACCTTCCTTTAGATATCTAGGAACTTGTGTCATCTTTTTATATAAGAATACTCACCTATATTGATGATTATTACGATGAGATGTAGTGTGGAAAAGTGTAATTGTTAAATTTAGGCATTTTAATAGTCTTCCATGTTACTTAATAAGAGGAACTTTTAAATCAAGATGTCATACATTCATAATTATTATATCCTTTCTTAAGTTGATCATTGGTACCTACTATCAATTTGTAAGGTAAAATTGTCCTCTTGGAGGGGGATTGGATTTAAGAATTTACTTAATATAAGTGGTCATTCTTAAAGTAAGTAGACTCTTGGAAATATTTATCAATGAAGTTATTCCCCTCATAGGGTGATGCTTAGTATTTTTCATGTTGATTGATTTAGTAACTAGAATACTGTCGCTCCATTAACTAGGTGAATATAGGATGGTTTTAAGTATTTATATTCTCTTGCGCGATGAAGAATTGATGGTTATTATGATGTCTAATCTAGTATTGAATTCAGTTTAGGGTTGGATAACTAGAGCGCTCTTGCGCCATTAATACTGCAATATATAATTGGGTTATGTGATTGGTCTTCTTGCGCAATGAATGAAATTAATGATTATTCTTACGCCTTTAAATATGTTGACCTATGATTGTCTAGAAATTAGTTTACTCTTGCGCATTTATACAAGGTTGATTTATGATTGTTTTAGTAATCAATTCACTCTTGTGCCACTAATAATGTTAATGAATAAATGATTGAGTGATTGATTACCCTTGCGCCATGGATTATGCTGATGATTAAGTAATTAGATTGATTTGTGCTATGGAATAATGATGATGTCTAAATGATTAAGTTATTAGATTATTCACGTGCATTGAATAATATTGATGTATGATTTCCTAAGTGACTAGATTAATTGCGCACATTGAATAATGTTTATGTGTGTTTAATTAAGTGATTAGAATACTCTTGCACCTTGAATAATTGATGTTTAAGATTGATTGATTGATTTAGTTGTTGTCGGCTTGATTGGATTAGCGAGATTAGACACCTCCTTATTCCTCAGAACAATCGCCAACCTTGAGACCTTAAATGGTCAAAATCAATCGGATGAATCATGGGCTTGAGCATTGTTTATGTGTCTTGGAGGTCCTAACCATGTAGGATAGGTTGGGCGGGTAGTTATTTTAATGTTCGGTGACATGATTGATATTTATGTATACTTTTTTTACATTAATTGTGATGTGCAGAACTACGCTATATATATATATATATATATATATATATATATATATATATATTAATGTGTCGATCGTGTGTCGCTAATTTTCATGTTATTGCATGGACTTGTGTCGTTACGGATTTCATTGATGCAACACTTGTAGTTCTTTAATTATGATGTTGTGTTGATTATAGTTTCTACAAATTGTGTTGAAATTAATTTCCTAATGCTTTGAGATATACAAAAAAAATTATTACCTATTGTGCTTCGCTATTCGCAGTCATAACAGAGGGTTCGTTACAATGTTCTTAGTCAATGGTTTTCTCACATTTTGACATACATCAAAGATTTTATAGCATTGTGAATTCCTCGAGGGTTATGCTGGATTGAAACATTCCACAAATTTTTTGTGGCATTGTGACATTCAACTTTATTAACTTATGTTGAATTACGACATTCCTCAATGGTTATGTCACATTGCGATATTCATTAAGAGTTTTGTCATACAACGACATTCCTTAAGGGTTATTTTATATTTTGATATTCTTGAATGGCTATGATGCATTGTGATATTCATCTTGGTCAACTTATATGGAACTACTACGTTCCTCAATGGTTTTTTCGCATTGTAATATTCAACGAGGATGTTGTAAAAAAATTTATGTTCCTTAATGGATATGTCACATTGCTACATTCATGTAAGTATGTAACGAGCCTCCTCATTATGACGACGAACCTCATAAACAAGTGAATTTTTATTTATTTTTATAATGTGTGTAGGTGCGTGTACAAGGGAAATAAACACATTCAACTCTGCGTCGCCACCCGATGATGAACAAGACGCATACAACGATGAACAAAACAGGACGACCTAAGACACACATCAAGTATCTGCATACATTAAACGACGATCAATCGAAAAATAAATAAGACCAACTACCCGCCCGTCCTACCCTGCAATGGTTAGGACCTCCAAGACACATAAGCAATGCTCAAGCCCAAGTTCCCATCGATTTTAACCATTTAAGGTATGAGGGATAGCAACTGTTCTAAGGAACATGGAGGTGTCTACATCCCGCCCGACACAAGCAGACCAAGCAAAAATGTGTACACCCATGTATAATAGTAATAAAATGAGAAACAACTCAATATGTCTAAAATGCAGAGTATCATTAAGGTACGATCTAATTTAGTCTTAAACCGAATTTAATGTGCAGTTCTAAATTCCAAGGGAGAAGAGAGTATCATCTAAATTGACATTTAACAAACATTACTAAGCAAATCTAATGTTCGACGGGATTTAATAAAAAAAATATAAGTAATCATTAATCAAAATCTATCTAGTCTGTCAATTATAAACTAGCCATTCATTAAAAACTTGCAATATCTTTAATTAGAACTGAATGAGGCATGTTCTCAACACCTGCAAGGATGACAAGGCAAGTTAGAAAAGCAGAGATAGTACTTAGCTTAAAAGACATTACATTTGGTAGTACCACATTTTGTCCTTCTACACAGTCCACATCACCCTTTATTATTTACATTTGATTATTTTATTGTTTCTAGATTACATACAATCCACATTCAATAACTACGAGTATGAATAGACATTGGACTTTTACCTAGTTTTTAAAGTAATTTCATTGTTTTTCCAAATCAATCCTTTATCAAGTTGTGGAAGGGGTTACATACTATCATTCACTTATTTATTGGGCTACACCACAAGGTATTATGCATGATCAAAGAATTGACAACATTAATTACTAATCTAACCTTTAACTAGGAGTTCTTTATTATTAGATACTTTTACAAATTGTGTACAAATGTATATGCTATATATCATGATTTAACTAAAGTTGAGTAGTTGATAATCTACACATAAGCACAAGAATTTCATGAGCATCTCCTCTATAATAATAATTTATTATTAGTTGTATAAATTACATATTAATCCCTACAATTAACTATACTAAATGTAGATGTCATCATCATAAATAATTACTTAACTACCACATGTTTACTCTGGAAAAAAAAAACTTAATGTAAAAAGGTGCAATTCGCAGGCTCCCAATGATACAGGGTCATGGTTATTAAGTTACAACTGTACATTTTTCCGATAACAATAATATAGATAGGAATTAACTTGCCTGTTGATCAACTTCATATCAAGAGGCTTGTCTAAATTCATAAGAATACGACTGTATTAAGACAACCAAGGGATAATGGTTGTGTCCAGGGAACCAAGATAAAAAGGTCATTAACGAAGAAGGTTAACGTTGCACAATCAATGACATAAATAATATGCTAAATCTATGTTATGCCATAGAAATTGCCATCATAATTACAACGTCCATGATTCAGCCATGCAAACCACCATTAAGGTAAGTCCGATCTATGCTCTCTTAGTTTAGAAATTCTGGCAAGGTGTGAGGGTTTACTGCCAAAACTAATTAATAATTAAAAAAAAAATTGTAGACACACTCCCATCCCAACAACTCGCGACCTCACTCTCTGGATATGGTTAATTTGCATTTACAGTATTAATTGGGACACAGAATTAGCAGGAGAACTCAGGCATAAGTGTAAGGGCAGTCATAGGTAAAGTAAGAAAAAAAAAATGGGTGGTAACCAATCACAAAACGAAACTGCCAAAACGAACTTGCAGCAACCATTACAAAAGGAAATTGCTAGGACAGATTGCCAGAATGAATTTGCAGCAACCAATACAAAACGAAATTTCCAGGACACATTGCCAGAATGAATTTTCAGTAACCATTACAAAATGAATTTTCCAAAACACATTTCTAGAACGAATTTGCAGTAACCATTACAAATCGAATTTGCCATAACACATTGCCAGAATGAATTTGCAGTAACCATTACAAAAATAAATTTCCAGAACACATTGCCAGAACGAATTTGCAGTAACCATTACAAACGAATTTGCCAGATGAGTGGTGCAGACGCAAGGCTAGAATTTACAATGACCACATAATGCATTGGCTAAATGAAATCAGGGTTTCAACAAACTTGAATGAAATCAGGAGTTTCGACAACGTTATATAAAATTAAACAACTAGCAAATCATTAAATGAATTCAGGAGTTTCAGCAACGTTATATAAAATTAAACAACTAAAAAATCATTAAATGAATGCAGGAGTTTCAACAACCTTGAATGAAATTAGGAGTTTCAACAACGTTATATAAAATTAAACAACTAGAAAATCATTAAATGAATTCAGGAGTTTCAGCAAGCTTTCCAATAAGCAAGTAGATCCAAGCATAAGTCCTCATACCATCTACCAACAAAAATGAAGAGCGTACCATTTCCTGATCACCTGCCTCTAATGACATCCGCGCGCTCTGTGCCTCTCCCGCTCGTCGACCATCGATACCTCACCGGTACCTCCCAACCAATGCTAAGGGTACTCTTCTTCCCCCGTAGCCCCCTGAGCCACAAAGGGGACACACACTATCTAGATGGTACGTCTAGCTCCCATCTCACCTCGCAAGGCCGAGCTACCACTCCTCTCCGAGCTGGGAAATCCCAACTCCCACAAGTAAATCAGTCAAGTCACTAATCTGACATTGTAACATTACGCTAACATTCAATCCCCTTTTTCCTTCTCCTTCCTCTCTTTTATAAATTTTTCAAACTTCCAAACCCTCCCCAAATCTGAATTAGTTTAAGTTTTAAATAAAAAGTCTTCTAAAATTCTCCTTCGCACAGGTGTCATTCATCCCCCAGATTCCTCCAATAATTATTTTATTTAATTTATTAAATTGTCTAAATCCCTCACCCACCTAGAGTTACTCCTAAATTTATTCCTAGGTGTCCTTAGATTCCCTTACAGGTTTTAAAGACTTTCCCTAAAAAGAAATTGCTAAATTAGTTCAAAATTAGAAGTTTCTTAAATGTCGATTCTTTCCTAAGTTGGTTTCCCGCTTTTTACCATGAGTTTCCCTCTTTCCCTTTTTATGTTGCCTCATTCCCTAGTTTCCTAATTTTTTTTTTATATTTCCCTCTTTTACTTTTATTATTAATTTAGTATCTTTTTAAACTATCAAAAGTTAAAACATTTGATTTCTTATTTACATTTTATCCACAAATTTTATTTAAGTTCTTACTCTCTTCATTTTACCCAAAAATTTATGTAGACCACAATTATTACTTAAGTGGGTTTTATTTTAAACTTTATTATTTTATTTTATTTTGAGATATTTTCTTAAGGGTAGACAAAATTTTACCCTTAGCGACGTTTTAGACTTAGAACTTAGATTTTGGACTGGGTGACATTTAATTAGGGGAGTTGTTTTTTTTTAATTTCTAAATGTGTTAATTGTCTTAGGGCCATGTAGGTTTGTTCATTTATCATCAACAACGCGACATGCCCTTCAGGACACACTACATTCTCCAAGGATGCCACTCACCTCTTTTGTTTCTTTTGTGTGATGTGCCCTTCAGGATGCACCACGTGCTCCAAGGGTGCCACTCACCTCTTGACTGATTGGTAGACATCAATAACCCCTGGAGTCAACACTCCACCAGGTGAACTTGTGGGAGACTAAGGTCTTCTAAGGAATAAGGCCCCCACCTTATTGTGCACTCCTTAGAATCATCGTGAGCGACTGTCGCACTCTTCCCTCATGGCATCATGGGTCCTCTTGAACTAGGAAATCGTTAACCTATAGTTCAAGCCACGACAAGAGTGCTAGTAGGTTGTGGCAGGGTTGATATCCACACCTCTCCCTCAACCTCTCTGGTAGTCGTGTGTGACCTCTTTACTCCATATGTGAGTCTGGTCAACAAGCTATCGTTAGCCGGCATCATCAACAAATCATGTCAGAACATGTCCACATCATATCATCATCTCAAATGTACTAATATCACAGTAAATCAATCAAACCCAAATATCACACTCCCTGACTCAATCCAGAGTCCAACGGATTCCATCGATGCCTCTGCATGGTCCAAAACCCTACACACTCAAAAAAACCGAGTCAATAGCACTTGTCTATGTCAATGTAGTAAAACAACATGTCATCTACCCATGGCGCATCATAATCAAAGACAATTTTTTTAATATCATAATAATCCGGATCACTTGCGAGCATATGTCCTCAAAGAATAAGTTCACTCAGTGCACCAGAGCGGGATGTTACAAAGTAGACTTATGTCAATTTGCAATGTTCTTGAAGGGTTATGTCACATTACAATGTTCATGAAAATATATGTTGAATTTTAATTTTTGTCAATGGTTGAATTTCCATGCTCCTCTACGATTATGTCGTAATGTGATGCTCTTCAAGGGTTATGTTAGATTGTCATTTTCCTTAATGGTTATTTCATATTGAATTAGGATACCTATGATTCACTTTGTTTGACCATAATTGGCCATGGTTAGCCATGTTTGATAATTTTGATTATACTTAACCATAATTAAATATTTTGATGTTTCATTTTAATGTTCATATTTGTTGACTTATGTCAAACTACTACATTCCCCAATGGTTATGTTGCATTGCAGTGTTCTACAACATTATGTCAGCTTGTGATATTCCTTAAGGGTTATTCTTAACCATAGTTCACTATGGTAATGAAGCATTATGACATTAATCATGGTATCTGCTTATGTCAATTCTGTATGTTCCTCTATGGTTGTGTCCCATTTTGACAACCATCAAGAATTTTGTCACAGTGCAATTTTCCTTAAGGGTTATGCTAGATTGTGATGTTCCATAATGGTTTTATCACATTGTGACATTACAATTTCTTGAATTATGTTGAACTACTACATTCATTAACGATTATATCACATTGCAATGTTTAGTAGGCTTAGGTCAACATGCACCATTTGTTAAAGGTTATTATTTAGTGAAATATTCTTAAATTTGGTTAAGATGCATTGCCATATTCATATTGGTCAACTTATATGGAATTGCAATTTTCCTCCATCCTTACGTCTCATTGCAATATTTAGGAAGGTTCATGTCAAATTTGTGATGCTCCTTAACAGATATGTCACATTGCAACATCCATATAGGGGGACTTATGTTGAATTTCACTATTCTTGAAGGGTTTTGTCTCGTTGCAATATTCATGAAAGGATATGTTGGATTGTGATGTTCCTGAATGGTTTTGTAGCAATATGACATTCATGTTAGTTGAATTATATCAATCGAATATGTTTCTCAAAGGTTATGTTGTAGCGCATTATTCATAAGGTTATATTATGACATTCCTCAGGGGTTATTTCATATTGTGATCCGTTAGGATTTTTTGAATGACTTATGGTTGAGTTTTTATTTGCATGCATTAATTAACCATTGAGAAATTTAGCGAAAGAACGAGAAAAGAAAAGGAATTATACAGCCATATACATATATGTAGATCTGAAATGCAATGAAAGACAACAAACCATAATACACAGGTTGATAACGGAGTTCGGCACAACTTTGCCTACGTCTCCAGGCCTTTTCTCTGTGCGGGAGGCTTCTTTATTTCTGTTCGAAAACTCAATGGTACATCGATGTGATGCCAAATGGCTAAAATACTGATCTGGTCATGTTCTCCCAGATCTCTAGAACAATGTACAACAAACGGCACGCAAAACAGACGTCTGGAGCTCTCAGAAATGGTCCGACAACATCTCCTCCTCAACGACTTCCCTGCCTCAAACTGACTTTGACTTGGCTTCTCCTCAGCATCTCTGCTCTGAATGCTCTCAAAAGCTGTCCCCATGGCCTCAAACTGGCCTTGGTTAAATAGTTGGGAAGGTAGTTGCCCATCTCCAACTTCCTCCAAGAAGTTAGGCTCAAAAACCACCCAAATAACTCCCAATTACATTAAAAATGGTTTTAATTACATTAAAATTAACAAAAGTGGTTAAAAACCCACTTTTATAACTATATTATAGTTTAATACGGGCTTATCCCCCTTCGTCCGGGCGCGCGCACCTTTTGGATGGTCATATGACTTCATGTGGCCACGCGCTAGCCCTTGGGCTATGCGCGGGCCACCCCTCTAGCTCCTAGTCGCATTGGTATATGGCATATGCCCCCGTGCTAATGGTTGGAACCGTTATATCTGCACCCAAAACATGGTCATGTGAGTTAACATACAAAAACCGTGGGTTTTACATAACACTCCACGCCAAATGTTTACATTTGCGCCCGTTAAATGGTGTGGTTCCATATAACACATAGAATCGGGGGTCGGGGCTAAGCCCCGGCCCGACCCCCCATGCAATACACAATATATTGACTTTAAATGCATGTGAATTGGTACATAGAACAAGAACCAATAAAATGGCGCGTTGGGAATTAGAATCTATGAAATCTTTGACATAGGGGGAGGTCATCGGTTCGAATCCGGTCGACCCCAAAACTTTTGAAACCATAACCAAATTGACAAAAACTGGGGTGCCATGTGGCATCCCGTGATTGGGCCACGTGGCACCTCTATATCCAACCAATGAATGCCACGTGTCACTATATGATTCACCCATGTCATCTGCCATGCGTCGCTATCGTACGCTTTGTCACCTGCCACATCATCCGTCGTACATCTTCCCAGTCGGCCTGCCACATCAGTTGCTGACGTCACCCGTGCCACGTGTCACCCTTCCAGTGGTGACACGTGTCACGTCCACATTGGTCCAACTGTACGCCCAAAAAGCCAAAAATGCCTGACACGTGTCATCACCTGGAGCCGCCATGTGTCCTGTAAGGACAAGCCACGTGTATTGTACGAAACCGCCACGTCAGCGTATGAACCTGCCACGTGTCTTGTATGGACATGACATGTGTCACTGTACGAACATGCCACGTCAGTGTCCGTACGGACTGTACGGACTACACAGTCAACAAATTTTTGCCTGCTTGACTTTTCAGACAGAATGCGATATCTTCTCCATACGGACTCCATTTTACAAAGTAAATATACCACCAGAATTAGGAAGACAAGACAGACGCAATGGTGTTGGTTTCGTCAGATTCCAAGCACTTTCATTTTTGAGCATTTTTCATGCCCTGTCAGGCTTCTGAATCCAATTTCGGATCACACCTCCCCACAATAAGACCTTTTGGTCCCCAAAAGGTTACTGACCAGTCAACAAGCTCGGGATAGGCCACCCGGCTTGCCCTCTGTCTCTGAACTCTATCCTGTGCACATGTCTCATCAATATCAACTGTAACACAATCATGACAACTAAAAGTATATTGTTAGCCATTGCAACCCTGTTACATCTTACTGAAGCTACTATCATCCATGTAGAAAACATTGCTAATGACAGCATCAAAAAAACAACTACAAATGAACTGATATACTTTAGATATCTGCACGACATGAGCTTATCTTGAAGAAACTTATGATTGATTTCCCATTCAACAACCATATCTTGTTCTTTCTTAAGATCAATTACTCCATTTGAAACAACTACATTCGTTAATTGTTCCCTTGTTTGAAGTGTTTTATTTTCTTTAACACAATGAGCATGAACCACATAATCATGACCTGCTTTAGTGAACTGATATTGATTCTTTGTCCTGTAGAAGATTGCCTTACGATCAAATAAGTATGGACTACCTAAGATCATTCCACATTCTCTTAATGACACAACATCACAAGTTACTTCGTCCACATACTTAGATGAAATTGTAAATTTGATTGTGCATTTGATGATGATTGCTTATCCATTTAAGTGTGTAAGGCTTATGATGAGTTTGTGTTTTTAATCCCAATTTCTTAACCAATTCTTCTGAAATTAGATTAGATTGAGATCCACTGCCAATTAATGTGTCTACCTTAGTGTGTCGCATGATTACTCTTATATGAAACAACTTGCTTCTACAATCAATATCTTCACCATTTTTACCTGTCATACCAACCAATGAGATCTTCGCCTCATCACCTGAATCTGATCCCAAGTCT
>ML788895.1:369599-401971 GCA_009831015.1 Picea engelmannii
TAAGGGTCAATCGAAATGGTGTTTAACAATTTTTCATTCTTTATATCACTATATACCACTATCTTACTACTTCAAGTCAATATACTTGGAATAGAATTCACCAAATAGTTTGAGTGTTATACTTATCCAACATTAATAATTGGTTTTACTACATGACATTAAATTTATGTATAAACTTTTATTTTACTTTACATGAAATTAAATTTCTATATAAATTAACATGGTAAATATAAAATTTATGTTTTTTTTATAAAGTAATATTGTAAATATAAAATTTGTGTTTTGACTTTGGAAGTCATGGTGAAATCTAAAGAATAAAGTTATATATTTCCATACACCTTAACAATCAAATGGTTAAGGGAGAATCTCTTCTCCTATAAACAACAGAATCTCCTACACAAATATCATGACCTTAAAAATAAATTATTATCATATAAAATAATAACAATGAAATGGTTAAGGGAGAATATCTTATCCTATAAACAACAAAATATCCTACAAAAATATCATGACCTTAAAAATAAATTATTATCATATAAAATAATTGTGGCACTTAAAATATTTATAAAGCATTACATCTATAACTCCTCGATGTGATCAATTGGCTTTGATAAGTGAACTTCATGATACTCCACAGGTATGAACCTTATGAAGTACAAAGAGATTTAATGTTACCTCATAAAAGAATGATGCCCAATCCATTTCAATAGTCAATGGAATAGAATGAGCCACGAGGAAGAGTTGATCAATGGGTGCGGCTCCATTCCTAGCATGTGAGTTTATATGGCCGCTTGTATCACCACTTGAGGACCCACGCCATTGTATCGTTTAGCATGTACCAAGGCAACTCCAAAGTAAATCAAACCCATTGAACATGTGAAAAGGTGGACATGAAGTTTTACAACTTCATGTGAAAGGGACCCCTTTGTAATTATCATGACTTAATCACCCTACATATAATAGTATATTATTTCTCAACATGTGTGCCCCTTTATGAACATGGGGAAAATCAAAGAGTATGGTTGGAAATTATGGGTTTGAAGGGGACGGCTCCATATATATGGGAATGGGTTCAAACATTCTAAAATAGGTAAACCCCATCGAATGAACTTCATTAAAATATATTTTACTTTTCTTAACATGTGAGCCATTTCCAATCACAAGATGGAATGAGAATTTGATATCATAAAGCTGCCCTAATACTATGATTTCTTTAAAAAAAATTAGTCTCATCCAAATGTTAGAAGGGGGCATGCTTATAAGGATATATGATGGTGGGTCTATTAGTCAGATCAGGTACTTAAAGATGTCTCGAAAATATGCCTAGTAGTGAGCATGCCTAAGTTAGGATTAGTTTCATCCCTTACGCCTAAGGATACTTCACTTCTTGACTTGAAAAAATAACTTGTATTATATACAATGCATGTCCCTAAAAGATTAAGTTCTCCTCTATCCTATATTAAAGTTAGGGTGCACCCCAAGCGATTCTCGGTTCTTTCACTCTTATACAAATTTAGGTTATAACATACTGTGGCATAAATTTCCAAGTGATTCCCTCATTCATATCCTAATTAGAGTGGAATTACCCAAGAACATACTTTTGGGTATTAATGGGGGTGTCATAATTTGTAAGTACTTCTCTTACTCTTATCCAAATAGGGTGCACCACAAGTGGTTCCCTTGTTATTATATCAATTCTTGTTTAAATACCAAGAACATAATTTTAGCACTAACTAAGATGCAAATTCATTAAGTTGTTGTCTCACTCCTATATATGTAAATTAAGGTGTGCCCCAAGCATGTATTTTACTTCTATACTAATTAGGGTGAAATTCCCCAATGACATACTTTTGGGTATCGATAGGGGTATAAATTACCAAATGGTTCTTTCACTTCCATACAAATTAGTAGTTCCCTAAATCCTATACTAATTAGGTTGTAAGTATTAACAATATACTTTTAGGTACTAATTGGGGTGCAGTTCCCAAGTGAGTTTTTTATACATAGTACCCTTTTTATAAATATCATAATTGGAAATATGTTTGAAGATAGTGAAAACAAGTTATCAAAATCTGGAATATACTTTCAATGAAAAATTAAAAATTATGGAATGTACACACGTGCCAAGTTTGTTTAAAAACAACGTAATGGTATTCCATTTTCAATTATTCGTTCATGATCGACTTTGGACATTTTTCATTTTCTAACTTTTTATTATTATTATTGAACTTCTATTAACTTTATGCGCGCTACACATACCAAATGACTATATTGACAACTTGTGACATCTAATTGGTAGTCTTGAAAGTGAACATGAATATCAGTTTGATGGGTTTCTTGAAAATAATATCCTTTCAATACAATGGATCCTCTTTCATATATAAAACCGTTATCATCAAAATCTTCTAATAGCCTCATCTTTTGTTCTGTGCATTGCATCAAAGAATATTTCACATTTTCAATGTCGCCTACAGGTGCAACCATGGAAAAAACATCTCCTGCAAATAATTGGATATATTGGACAACAATTAATTCATGTTAGATTATCACACAAGTATGTATCTACAAGTTATTTGAAAAAATTTAAACATAAAAATTTTACCTTCTGTAACAAGATCATAAACTCTATCGCCATCAACTGACACTATAGTTTCATTTGATTCCATCTCCTCTGAGATTGCAAGTGGCATTTTCCATTTTAAATTAAGTTCAGTATGTCTCCAATCTTTAACATATCCTGCATTTTTGTTGTCGCAAATATCTATGGATTCTGAGTCGTCTATGAAAACTGAACAAAAACAAGAGTCATTTCGTCTATCAAATGCAAACCCATTTTGAAAACTTTTTGTTTTAACTGAATGTATTTTTCTTGTCCCAGGTATTGTACTGGCGTCATATGAGATTGATCTATTTACATATTCAATTCCAACATGACAAAAATACCTGCACAAGAAAAGAACTTGTTAACTTGAAATTTCTCAATAAAATGATTGAAGATTGAATATAAATTTGAACACGTTCAAATTTATATATCCTTTGTACATACATGTAACATTTATATATAGACACACCTACACACATCCATTGATGAATTATATTCATGTATTAGTTCCATGTTGCACCATTCAACAACTTGTTCAGTGGTTTCAAATCGATCAGCATGAGGGTTCAGCTGATACCTTCGAAGTGCTCATTTTATACATGCCCATGCACCGTCGTGCTCTCCTTTTCCATGACCAGTCTAAAAAAAATTCCAACAATTTGTAATGTTTAATTTTTTATGAAGATGGCATAACCAATAGAATGATCGTGCAGATTTGAACTGACCCACACACCCATCAGACCATATCTAATGTTGATCGAATATGATTTCACGTTCTTTCAATGAATCATAAAATTTATCAAAACAATGTTGTACATAATGTGTGTCGTATGTTTGATCATCACTTATATAAAAGTGATATTCTTTAATAACATGTCGATTGTCGTTGGTGTTTTCTATGTTTGGAAGACTCCATTGAGCATGTCTATATAGAACGTGGAAAAATATGGTGACTTGATTCGAATGATAATATTCACTTTGTATTTATTTTTGTGCAATGAATATGTAATTCTCTGCAAAATCAACTACAGACAAAATTGTCCCTGGTGGAAACACTTCACGGGATTGTTTAAATTGTAGATCTTGGCATCGAGATCTATGTGAATGCTTGGTGTATTTATAGATTTCTTCCTCAAAATTCTTCAAAAATCTATCAAACAGATTTTATCTACCTTCAAATCAAGCCTTTTGGAAATAACATTTGAAGAATGTGGAGTCATGCTGCTCAAATATTCATATCTCTTCCAATTGACTCTTATATTAGAAAATGATTGATCATTCATATCAATGTGATAATTTGAATGAAACAAACTTAGATTTCCACAATGATCACATTTCTTTCCACGAACACATTTTTTTTTGTAAAATAAATCATCATCTTCTCTTTCACATAGAATTTCAGACATAAAAACAAGGAATGTGGAAGGAGGAAATGAACCTGGCCATAAAGTTTTACCAAAATCCAAAAAAGTGTCGTAATATAACTCAAAATCCACATGATAATGACAACAACACGTGTCACGGATAGTGATGGGTCTAACAAACCATGGTTTTTGTTGCACAAATGTATTGATGAAAATTTTAATTTCTTTGTGCTCTTCTTTGAACTTATTAAAGAAATCTATTTGTGTCATTGGAAATATATGTTTTGGATGTTCTTCATATTGATTTCATGCTATTCTTCGATGCAACACATCCCTTGTATGTGTTGAAACACGAGATTCTTCCAACCAACCATTACGGGCCAATTCTTTAACATTTTCTGCGGGTCTATCTTTGTAGGGTTGTCTAGAAATCATTGTCCAACAAGCCAATTCATCATTTACATCTATTTGGAAACAAAATTTTCTATGTTTGTGCAATGTTTTTCTTGACGTTCCCATCGTTTTTGCCATGGGTAGTGTCAAACGGTCTTTTATATTGCTCCCTGAAACAATTTTTGTTTGTAACGTTTTACGTGCAACACAGACATCTTCTTTTCGAGATTTTCCAAAAGCTTTTAATACACTAGTTATATTGTTAAAGACAATCTATTGCACCTTTGTATCCTTTGTCGACTTTTGAATACCCAATAATGATGTAGCTTCTTTTAACTTTCTTGACTTCAATAGAGAAAGTAAAAGTTGAGCATGTACTATTACTGATTCATCTTTGAAATAAGTATTATACATATTCTTAGTTCGATATCCTATATAATGCTTAGCTTTTTTCTTCCCAAATTTGTCAGTATCAACATTTTATAATATTTCATCATCAATGTTGATAGATTCTCCTGCATATTTCAATTTAAAGTTTATATTAAAAAACATAACCCGAACACAAATTCACTATGTTATATATACTTGAGTGTTCATCTTGTATAAATCTAAATTTATGTACATACCTATAGGTGATTTGTCTTCTGATTCAATTTCGGTTTAAACGTCTTCTTCGACATTATGAGACAAATCTATTTATGTTTTTTGAAAAACATCAAATTGTAATTACAATCAATTATATTATTTACAATATTTTAAATTTGAATTCTATACTTTGAATTTTGTACTTTCTGAATACAGTCCCAATGTGTGTCATTTCTTGATCATCATATGTGAATGCATACCTGGTTGAACTTATTCTTGTTGAAAATCTCTATTGACATTATCATCATTTCTTTCTTCAATATTTGCATGTTCTTGTTTCTTTCTCCGATAAAGCTCTTTCCTTTGTTCGATTTGGCGAGTATCATCTCGAGTGCAATCATATTTTCTCTTGTGAAAACTTTTGTTTCCCATGACTTTTATAGTTATATGTAAAAGATATGTTCAACAAAGACTTCACCTTGAAAAAATGCTCAACATTTATCTTTCAACATATAAATTGTTATTCCAATAAAAACCTGAACAAACATCAATTACCTTATTCAACAAAAACCAAAAAGACGATTTGAAACTTTTGTTAAGTTCTCTAGAAAACCACCGTGTATCGATATCTATCCTCTGATTAAGCCTATGGAATAAAGGGAAGAAATAAAGAAATAAAAGAATACAACTACAATCAGTAATAGAAAGTCTTTGAAATCCCTATCCTCGATCTTATATATGTCTGTCCATCCAACAAATTATGTTAAATGTGCCCGACCGAAAGCCTATTTATACAATTTGGCGCAAAATAAAACAATACGACGTGTGATTTCATTTTTTCCGACGAACGAAATTCGTTTGACAGTCTTTCGACTGAAAGAATGGTTTTTCGACCGAAAAACTTGGAAACCGTCCAGATTTGACGGTTTCTGTTAGATTTTAGTCTTTCGGCCGAAATATTATTTTTTCATCCGAAATATTATTTCGGCCGAAAATAGGAAATTGAGATTGAAAACTAAAACCAGAGAATCGCCCCAAGCTTAACTGAATTTCGAAGGTTGCGGACTCCTGCAAATACTGAGAATTTGATTTCGAAAATGACACTAGCATTTCCAAAATTGAATCTACTTTCAATTCCTATAATTTGTTTTCATTTTCTTTATTTTTATCTAATTTTATTTAATTTTTAAAAAAAAATCACTACATAATATTTTTAGTAGACATTATGATTTGGTTAAATGAAATATTGGTATCTCTAAAAATATACAGTGAAAATTTTGGAAAAAAATATATTCATAATCCTTAAACCATTCTTTTCAAAAGGGTATATTTAGATTTTAGTTTTAAGTAAACATTTAGATACAACGTGTAGAAAAAGATGTGTTTAAAATCTGCAATGTTTTCAGCTTGGTCAACTTAAAAAAATTCTAGAAATTATAATATTCATCCGTTAGATTCAAAATTATAGTCATAATAAAATAGAGTCTCTGTAGATTGTTCCAGTATATTTTGTTTCTTAAAAACATAAGTTTAATAATAGATACACTGCTGTAGAAATAAGTAACCCATTATCATTCATTTCATGTTTAAGGAACATACTGTTAAACAATTGTCAAATTGACATATCAAATCACGATTAAAAAAAATTGAAAAATAGTCATTGGAAATCTAACACAATTCTTCACAAGTTTTGTTTTTACTGTAAAGTGAAATTCTAAATAAAAAATATACTTTTGTATGCCGGAAGTTGAGTAACTTGTGAAAATACAGTTTTTTTTCTCATAAAACAAAGAAAAGTGTAACCCATCTTCATGATTTCACCATAGTATAAATTTTGATGATAATAGTATGATTAAAAGAGTAAATAGTATTATTAATAATAATAGAATAGTACACAATATTTTTAATAATGAATTAATAGTCCTAATAAATAATAATAGAGTAGTATATATAATGGAATAGTGCGATTACATAATATATTGTTATTCTTTATTAGAATTGATAATAATATTATTATTTACAAGGTTGTTTTTAATAATATTATTGATAGTGTAAATAGTATTGGTGATATTTGAATGTTATTTTCAATTAAAATTGTCCCCGAGGTGTAGGATAGTTGGTGATGGAGTGTGTTATTAAGGCACTTCGTGATGTTAAAGTCAATCATTCGAAACCTGCGGGGACAAAAATTTCAGCCATGTTAAGGGTTGGTGTGGATCAGGTCGGGTGTGATCCTCGGGTGATTTTGATGACTTAAACGCCCCTGAGTCACAGTTTCTTAGCCACAATATAGTCCTGCATGTAACGGACAAACTAATAAACAAAAAAAAAAGATAGTACTATTAAAATTGTTAATAATATTATTATTTACAATGTTTTTGTTAATAGTATTATTAATAATATATTGTTTCTTTTTTTTTAAGTAAAAAGATGAAAGTTCCTGCTATATTAAGTAGAAAAAAATACAGTTGTTCATGGACTTCCAACCATTCCGCCGCATAAGCAGAAATTGAAACGGAGTTAGCCCTTGTCCAAAATAGAATAGTTTGTCAACAATCTTGCCCGAAGGAAACCAGGATTGATGGTGTGTCATTCTCTTAATTATGCCTAGTGTCTTATAGGAATTAACTAGAATCTTACATAAAATGGTAAGAAAGAGACTGGAAATTTTGAACAGGAGCATAACTGTTACACGGTGGCATATGAGCATGTTCCTTGGCTGGAATGACAAAGTGGTGTAAGAAGGTTGGGAATCTTTGTCCTGGTGGCGTATTGGAGAAGGCGTCAAAGAGAATGTCCACACGTTGGCCCATGAGGGTGCCACGGTAGACGCATTACACCATCTGGCTTTGCAAATCAAAAAGAAAATTAAGAAGTTCCAGATGGAGGAGAGGTGGTGGGACACACCATTGAGTTTGCATGGATTAGAAGGGAGGTGGCATGAATACTGTGCCACCTTCCCTTGAGGCATCGCCCAGAGGAATTTCCACTGGCTTTCTTGAATCTTCTTTTCCGAGCCGCTTCAGGTCTACTTCCTCGTCGGCTCTTCAATTGTTGTCATCCAAGGTGGCTTCAACATCTGGGTCTGTTGCCTGAGGGGCCATGTCTACTGGAGTCTCCTCCTCAACATAGAAGGTGGAGAATTCTTCCTGTGTCACCTCAGTCTGACCGCCATGGGGTTTCTTGGTTCCAGGAAAGGAGGCTCCCACTCCGAAATCACTTGGTGGAATTTTTCGGCACCGTGAAAAGGAATATCTCTGGAGGCTCCTAAAGTGGCTCCTATGGGATTACCTCTTTGACATATGCCATTGGTGGCTCCATGATATCTGCTGCAACCGAAGGCACTTCACGCTCAATTTCTCTACACTGGAGTTGGGTCTGAGCAATGGAGAGTGCTCTTTCCATTTTTTGTAGGTGCCTCTGTCGAGCGGCAAAGGCATGCCAAGCTAAGCCACGATGAGGATTCCCTCATTCTCGAGGCATCAAGGTAGAGAAACAGGTAGGAGCTATGAAAAAGGCAGGAGGATGGCTGCTCCAAGGCTTCCAACTGCAGAGCTAGTGGAAAATGAACATGAAATGGAGGAAGACGTGGCTCGGGCGTGCTAAGATCAGGAGGGTTGATGGGACGTTCGACGCCATTAAGTCCACTGCTTGGATGAGCGATATAGATGGACTACTCGCACGAGGGGTGAGTCCTATTTGAGGTGGGCAGTAGCTGGACCCAGCTCCCATCCTTAATGCTAAGGGGATGGGAGTTGACCGACCTCATTTATGCCCATGCTTGGCTCCATGCCATGTGTCTCAAATGTTCTACGTGGCACCCCATCTAGTGCTAATAGATTGTTATTCTTTCTTAGAATTGTTAATAATATTATGATTTAAAAGTTTTTTTTTAATAGTATTATTAATAGTGTAAATATTATTAGTGGTATTCTAATGTTATTATAATATAATTTTTAATAGTATTTTTTTTTTTGTAAGTTAGGAAAATATATTGAAGCCTTCTAAAGTGAAAAAGTTACAGTTGGCGAAATAGTCCAGGAGACCATGGGAACATTGCCCTGGTGGGAAACCAATGCTTCCACATGGTCGTAGAGTTACCAATTGTCCATGCAAATAACAAAAGTTGTAAAAAATAGAACTATGCTAATTCTAGAATCTAGGATGCCACGCAGGGCTCGAACCCAATAAATTAATCTACCTGGAAACATCAGAAAACCAGTTAAAACTGAGAGCATTGGGATCATCCAAAGCTAGAGTCTGGCACATGTTATTTATGTTGGTCTTGCACAATGTCCTTGACTGGAATCCCTATGTCTGGGGTGGTATGCTAGAGAGCATGAAGAAGAGACTCTAGTTTCTCCTCATGATGAACCCGACATTCATCCCTATGCAACAAATCCTTGATATCTCCCTTGACATCCATGATTGAGATCAGGATGAAATCCATAGAACTATTCAAATTCACAAGCCCATCGCATCGAGAACAAGCTAGAGGAGGTGAAGGGAATGGTGGAGCATCAAAAGAAGAAGGGGGGGAGGCAGAAAAAGGGAGAGGGGAGGAGGAAGAAGAGAGAGGAGCAGTCAGACTGGGGGGGAGCAGAGGAAGGAAGGGGACGGGGTGGACACTGGTGGATGGGTGGTGGATTTGGGATGATCTTAGCAGAGAAATTGAGGGAATTTCCAAATCTATCGAACCCCTCGACTTTGCATTCAAATGGAGAAGAAAAAGGAGGGAGTTCCAGAGTGGTGGCACGGTCAAGAGGGAGTTCTAGAGTGGAGGCATGGATAGTTTCAGGAGGGAGTTCCAGAGTGGAGGCACAGATAGGAGCCTAAGGCATGTTCTGATGAGATTTCCTACTGTGATCTTGCGAGCCTCGGCCTCTCACAACATACAAAGATGCCCCACGCTTTGACTTACCTCGTTATCACAGCATCGAGAATAATACCAAGAGAGGAGGGGAGGAAATGAGCTAGAGGTGGAGCAGAAGGAAGAGCTCGAAGCGAAGGTGGAGTGGAGGGATAATATTGAACTAGAGACGAATAGAAACTCACACTATTGAGTGAATGTGAGGAGCGGGAGGTAGATAATGCAAATGAGCCATGAGTTTCACCGTCGTGAAATAAAAAACATAGATCTCGAGCTTACGATGGGCCTGGTTAGGAGGCCATCCCATCTCATTTACAAACCATGCGAGATGGAGCGTTATTTCCATAAGTTGCTCTTTGAAAAAATGAATGTAGGGCTACATCAATCGATATGTTGAATGCATGGATTAAATTCCTGGAGTGAGTGTGGGTTGTGGTGGCATGATGTTGCATGGACTATGTTAGATTACTGAGAGGGGGGTTGAATAAGTAATAGAGCAATCTAATCCCTTTTAACCATATAATGCAAGTGTTATATCAATGTAGCATTATCATCCAACATTTGCAGAGTAAATAAGCAATGAACAAATGAAGAATCATACAAATACACAATACACCAGTGTTTTTACGTGGAAACCCAAAGAGGGAGAAAACCACATAATTATTTTTCTTATATTTCTTGAATAATTATATTCATTGGAAGCACCAACTTCCTTTGTTTTCTAGCTGCAACTGGAAGGAGGCTCCAACCCCTAGTTTCTCAGGCTACAACCCGAGGGAAGCTCCAACTCCCCAATTCTATGGCTATAACTAGAAGGAGGCCACAACCCCCTATGTTCTCCGAATACAACCGAAAGGTGGCTGCAACCACCTGTCCTTGCCCTGTCAAGCCTCCATGATGTATAAGTAGAATGATGGAACCACTGTCACACTGTCACTATGAGATACACTTTCGTAAACCTATACCAATAAAATTGCACCAAACAACCTGTACCAATAACCTGAACCATGTATCAACCATCCATCAGCGTGTGACTCAACCTATAATCAAACTGTACCATAAAAAAGTGCATAAATTAGGCACCAACCTCTACCTAAACCTGCAAAACTTCCTTAACTTTAACAACAAGAGACTAGCATTTTCATCAAACTTTACTTTTGTTTCACATGACTAGTTTTCGATTAGTCAACAACCCTAACTTGAAATAATCATAACTATGTACCTGTAATGAATTAAGATCTGAAAATAGTACACAATGTTCTCCAGTGTGTTTTATACAATTCCTCCAGGTTTCACTACTTGGAACCTCTCAGAAAAGGAGTTATAGAAAAAATGGCATACCTTGTTGAATTCTAGATTATTCTAGAGAGAGAAATTGTAGAGCGTGCCCCGCACATAATATTTGTTATATGGATATGAAAACTTTACACAGAATACTGCAGATGTTACTCTAACCAACATATTTGGTCTTACTGAATTTGGAACTGTTATGAAGAAGTTATGAAGTTTTTACTTGAAACACTTTCTTTAGACTAGTTTCAGGACTAGCCACAAACCCTATTTTCCACGGAGTGTAACTCCAAAATTACAATGACCCACAAGATGAAATTCGTACCATGACTACTTGGATATGTTTCCTCAATGGCCTCCCAATTTCATGGTCTAAATCATTCTATAAAAAACTTTATTGCGAAAATGGTGAGATGACTTGTAAATAGTATGCCTTAGAAAACATCATCAAAAGAATTTATTCTCCTTTGAATTTTGGCCTTCTTTACTTCACCTTCCCCTTGAAATTCGTCTTAGATATCCTTTAGTTACCTCAATCACCTGTAGATATTCAATATGCTCAAGTGTGATTGAAATGAGAGAGCCTTGCCTCTTATTTATACTTTCATGTAGCTTCCTTAGAAGCATCTTCTAGACCACTTTGTCCACATAATCACCTATGTCCAATTTTTCCCAATTTGCCACTTGTCCATATATCGAATATCCACTTGAGTACTTAACCCATTTTCCTCATTTTAGGTTTAACCTTCTTATAACCACTTTCCATAATTAGAAATTTCTCCATTTACTTTATTATTTAAATAATCCTACTTGACTTTGTCACTTCACTTTATTATTTAAATAATCCTCTTTGATTGTGTCACTTCACTTTATTATTTAAATCATTTCTTCTTTGCAATCACTTTGACTTTTTTGACCTTTTAGGGCTTCAAGCCAACAAATGAGGGTCTTCCAACTTCGTAAGGCCATAACTCTCAAACTGTGATGAGTTATGTGACATTCCACATACCACCAGAAATGGCATGACATGTACTATCCATCTAGAATAGTATTACCTGCAAATATATAAAAACTCATACCATTATACATCAAACAAATTTGAGTCCATTACTCAAACCTTTGTGCTACCAACATTTGCTACCACACTTTCTTCAAGGGTTGACATCAATGACAACCAACCCAATTAATCAACAGGTTGTGGCCAAGTGTCTGTCCATCTGTCCCTCCGCACGATGGTCCCATTGACACCCCATCCAGGGTAATTTTTAATAGTAATTGATAGTACTATTAAAATTGTTAATAATATTATTATTTACAAGGTTGTTGTTAATAGTATTATTAATAATAGATTGGTATTTTTTATTAGAATTGTTAATAATATTATTATTTACAAGGTTGTTTTTAATAGTATTATTAATAGTGTAAGTAATATTAGTGGTATTCTAATGATACTATAATATAATATTTAATAGTAATTGATAATACTATTAAAATTGTTAATAATATAGTCCCCGAGGTGTAGGACAGTCAGTGATGGAGTGTGTTGTTAAGCCATTCTGTGTTGAAAAGTCATCGGTTTGAAACCTGTGGGGACAAAAAATCCAGCCATGTTAAGGGTTGGTGTGGCTGAGGCCGGGAGCGATCCTTGAGTGATTTTGACATCTTAGATGCCCCTGAGTCGCAGTTTCTCAAGCCAAAGATTAATCCCATTGCCAAAAAAGTCCAAACAAATTAACAAACAAATTTTTTTTGTTAATAATGTCATTATTTACAAGGTTGTTATTAATAGTATTATTAATAATGTAAATAGTATTAGTGATATTATAATGTTACTATAATATAATATAATATAATATTTAATATTTAGTATTAATTAATAGTACAATGCAAGTATTCTTAATGGTATCAAAAGTAGTACTATTGTTATAAAAAGTATTAATAATGTCACAATATTTAATAGTAATTGATAGTACTATTAAAATTGTTAATAATATTATTATTTACAAGGATTTTAGTAATATTATTATTTACAAGGTTTTAGTTAATATTATTATTAATAGTATTAGTGATATTCTAATATTACTATAATATAATATTTAATAGTAATTGATTGTAATATTCTAATATAATAGAATGTAAGTATTTTTAATGGTATCAAAAGTATCACTAGTTATAAGGTTAGAGAGTATTATAATAGGTTATATTATCCATCTTATTAAAACATAATTTCAAKWATATWKAATARYAAWTAARAWWGWAAAACCWAWTCTATAAAYATAACWAGAAWGTAAGTAWTTTTAATGGTATCAAAAGTATCACTAGTTATAAGGTTAGAGAGTATTATAATAGGTTATATTATCCATCTTATTAAAACATAATTTCAAGTATTAGAATAACAAATAAAAAAGAAAAACCAAATCTATAAACATAACAAGAAAGTAAAATTTTAATGGTATCAAAAGTATCACTAGTTATAAGGTTAGAGAGTATTATAATAGGTTATATTATCCATCTTATTAAAACATAATTTCAAGTATTAGAATAACAAATAAAAAAGAAAAACCAAATCTATAAACATAACAAGAAAGTAAAATCCCTAGAAACAACCAAAGACAAGGAAACAGAGATAAACTTAATAAGGATAAAGAGATTACCAAAATTACCTAGTGTTTCTTCTATTGTCAATCAATGGAATCCAACTCACTCATATCCAACCCTCCATCTATGTTAAGGTTGTTGGGTTTTTTTATGATTTATATGGCTTCCCAGATTCTTCGTTTGAAATTACGATCTTCTTTAGCAATGATTTTGGTATCTCTGAGGCACATATGATGTTTGGTGCTATTGAGATGTTCTACTAATTTCGATGTACATATGTGTTCCCTCCTTATATATGCTTCATGCACTTTAATCCTTACTTGAAAATATCATCGTGTTTCTATATAACATTTTTAGTGTGAACATTCCACCTTATTCACTCTTTTATACTAGCAATGTTCGGATTTCTCTCTTAGATCTCATCTTTCCCTTATGGTTTCTACAATCTTGAAAGAGGTCATGATCTCTTTCTTCCTTAAGACTTTGGAAATCATATCAATGACTCCTTTTAAGTAGGGGAGGTGAGCTATATTTCTAGGATGACTATCTCTAGAATGTGAGTCTCCTCCTTCCTTTTCCATGGCTCTACTTCTTTCCCTTTCAATGTCCTTATTCTTATATCCTATGGTACTGAAAACCTCGGTTAGGTGATATTTCTCTTCTTCTAGGTGTGGCTAGGGTATTCAAAACTCCCATTTTGTGAGTGGGATGGTGATGAGAGCTTGCATGCATATAGATTTCAGTATGTGTTTTGTTTCTATAAACTTGATGGGGAAGAAGTCCATCTTGTTTCGTGTGAATCAACACATCCAAAAATGTAATTCTATTGTCTTCTTCTAGTTCCATTGTGAATGTGATGTCCTTTGATAGGTGATTAAAGTGTTCAAAAAAATTGTTAAGTTATTCTTTCCCATGAGGCCATATCACATTAGTGTCATCAACACTTCCATTTTTTTTGTCTTCAGGGGGTATGTTTCCAACTCCCTCTTTTCAATTTTTTCCATGAAGAGGTGTGCAATAATGGGGTCAAAGGGGACCCCATTGCTACACCGATATTTTTTTCATAGAATACTCCTTGAAAGATGAAAAATGTTGATCGAAGGAAAACTTCTCCTAGTTTTGAGATTTGAGGGTGGGTGCTCTCCTTATAATTTGAATCCCTTCATTAAGAAATATTTTTGTGACGAGAGAAACCACATCAAAGTTGATGATGATATCATCATGCTCCACTCTTTTTTTTAAGATCCTTATGAAGTCACATAAATCCTTGATGAATGAGTATGTGTTTCCAACTAAGGAACCTAGAATATTTTCCATATATTTTTCTAGTTGATAAGTTGGAGAACCAATTGTGTTTTGAAATTTTTTATGAGGGGATTCCTTCCTTGTGAATTTATGCGAGAGCATAAATTCTTGGAGTTATCTCACAATTGGGAAGCAAATGCTTATTAGTTAATTCTTCTAAATTGGATTCTTCTATAACCTTTTTGAGTTTGGTGAGGTTCTCTATCATTTTTGTTTTATAGTGTTTAGTGTTCATAATTATTGTGGCACCACCTTTATCTTCTCAAGTTTTTCAGAGCCAAGTATTCTTCTCTATTTATGTTATTCTTTGGAGGCTTTTCTCTTCTTAAAATCACAACACGGCCATGTTTAATACTTTCCTTGTCTTCTTCCGCGAGTGATTGAATTCCCTCTTCTATGCTACAGATTATGTTATCAACGGGGATGGTCCTAGGGGTGAGTGCAAAGCTGAATGCTTTCTTCCAAACACTTATTTCAGCCTACCCGAGTTGGTGATAGGATAGGTTGACAACTTTTTTTGTGTTGCTTCTATTTGAAAACGCGCCACTATTTGAAGTCGCATCACCATTCGAAGTCGCGCTATTTATTGTATATCTGCTATTCGGGTTCGTAGCATTGTGTCTTATATTTAAATTCCAATCATGCCTGACATCTGAATTCATATCATTTCGTCTATTTTGATTAACGTTGTGCCTCCCCAGCAAGTGGTTTAACTTCCTCTGGTGCCTAATGCGTGTAGTACGCTACTCGTTTTAAGCTTTAAGCATTATGATGGAATCTACCACTAACCAAATATCCAAACACAGTTTGTTTGCTAGCTTTCAATGCAGGTCTAGAGCGTTGTGTGAGAGAGGATACTGCACTAATCTAAACCTACGAATTTCCCCACGAACAAGAGCTAAGACGAGTCTCTCAAGAGCATGGGAGTTCCATCTATTTTTCAAACGGTGGCTAACTATAGCGAACTCGGGAAAAACACCATTGTCTCTGCAATTCTTCAAGAAATCAAGGTCAGGCTCTCTTCTCCTTATGTTAATTCTTGGTTTTTCTAGAAGTCACATTTCAACACAAACTTCCCTTCCGTATAGGGATGTAGTTAGGGATTTTGTATTTCTATGATGGGAGTTGTTATTAATATTGATTGTAAAATCCATAATGAGTAGTCAAAATTTTTGATCTTTAATTAGTCAATAAATAGATCGAGATCAGAAACAAGAACGTTTTGTCATAATGACAGATATGATTGGAGATCCAAAAATATCGAGTGACCAAAATGAACCATTTTTTAACATGTTGATTTTCATAGCAATCTTAAAACTCGTACCACACAAATCTAAAAACCCTAATATTCACTTATATTAAAACTTTGAATAGTTCATTTTTTAAATACATTATGTTCTCACTAGCTGATGATAAATTGGTTATTAAATGAAATGATTATATGTTAAGAAGTAAATCAAAAAAATATTGTTATAACACAATGTTGATATTTCAAATAATGTGTAATTCTTAAAGGTATTAGTTTAATACTATTGTAAGGATAGGCTTGATTTAATTGTTTATAATCCGATTATTTGATATAATATGAAGAATATTTTTATAAGAATCTAGTTACTATATTCACATAAATGTAATTGATTTTTTCATCATTTATATATTCGATTTATGATTTATATTACTAATTAAGTATAGGTTGATTATTAAAGGAAATATTAAATGTTGATAATTAAATAAAATAAATTCTATAATAATACAATGTTGATCTTTCAATTATAATGTGTAATTCTTAAAAATATTAATTTAATAATGTTAGAATGATTGGTTTTATTTAATTGTTAATTATGTGGGTATTTAATATAATATAAAATAAGTTTTTTTAAGAATTTAGTTAATGTATTTATATAAATATAATTGAATTTTTCATAATTTATCATGATGGAATAAGCAAAGTTCTAATGGTAATGAAGAGAGTGTTGATGTTGAGGATTTATAGGAGGAAATGTATGATTAAGAATTAAAAATAATTAATAATATTTGGATGATTGTTATACATTACTATTGAGAAATATTATAATAAAATATAGAACTTAGTATTGGGTTAAATAAGAGAATTAATCCCCCGGATGGGGTGACACGTGCCCATCAGCAAACACGCGGACGACCGCCGGGATGCCCATTTATGGCATCAACCGATGAGCGCCCTCCGAACACTAATTAGCCCATGGCCTGCACCAACCACTTCCAGTCGATGAGCCCTCTCACGCGAGGGAAGTGTACCAGGCGGCGGAGCACTTACCACCCAGCCTTAATGGCCTCGACAGTCACGACAGTTTGGTGTGTCATCGCAAGGATGAATAGGGGCGAGGTGTATCAGACCATTATAGTGTTCATTCCGTTCGATTTCAATTTCCGACCTCCGTCGCAGCCAGGAAGCGAAGCGGCCAAACTGATAGGAGCTCGAACCATGCCCAGGCTCTGGGGGAAATCCCGCAGAGGGGCAGCCTGGTACAGGGCTGAATCTCAGCGCAAGCGAATTCGTAATTTTGAACGAGCATTGGCTTTGGCTTCCACCCGACGTAAGCAAAGAACTTGGATGCCACCCATGGCAATTATAGAAGAAATCAGTTTGGAGGAGGCATTGCAGCACCACCCCTCACTTGGTTGCGCAAAAGCAACAAGGCCATCGCTCGGAGACACCCTGTGGAACCTCAACGTTGCCACCCCGGAGGACCTCTTCCCACCCTGCATTGTGGAGGAGGAAGTCCCTCCCGCCGACACCACAGGGATGGGGGAGCCAGCAGGAATGTCAACTAGAGAAGCAGGGGACTCCAGTACACGGACGTCCAATGACAATGAGGGACCGGACCAGCCTCCAGTCACGGATTTTCGGTATCTCCCACTCATCTTTGAGCTCCGGAATCTGATGGAAGACCAAGCTTTTCGCCTGGCCAGGATGGACCAACGGCTCGACATGCTTTTTGCAGCCTATTCCAAGAGCTCTCCAAAGCGACAGTGCCCGATGTGCGCAGAGGCGTACTCTCTCCCGACAGGCTGGCGTTAGAGGAGGAACGAGGCTCCTGGTTAGGATTATTTCTGCTATCTAGTTTAGTTAGAATGTTCAGTTCCTTTTTGTCTAGCTATGGCCTCTGTTTTAAAACTCTTTAGCTTAATAGCCTTGGTTTCCCTCGGGCAGGGCACCCACTTGTATAACTTGAAAACAAGACTACACCTGGAACAGAACGCCCAGCTGTCCTGGTTTCCTGCTCAGGCAGGACAGCTGGCGGCAACAATGGACACTGTAATTTCCTTTTTGCTAATATAATAGGTACTACCCTTTTTATTTAAAAAAAATAAAATAAGAGAATTAATAAATAATTATTGTGATGATTAAGCAAATTAGTGTAAGAATTGGTTGTTGGGAAATAATTCAATATAGGAAAAATTGGAGAGTTAAAAATAAATAAATTGTTAAATTAATTAATTAATGTGAGAATTAAATAGATAGGGTATGACTATTAAGGAATAATTAGAGTTAAGATGAAGTAAATATTTAATAAATAAAATTGTTCAAGAAAACTAGAATTAGAAAAATAGGGTCAATTGGTTTGAATGAAGAAATTTTTGAAAGGAAAAAATTTCATAAAGATACAAGGTAGGGTTACAAGGATAATTAAAACGTTAACTTGCATGTGAATTAAAGATAAAAGATAAGATATGAGAAAATACATTACTAGATTGAGAAAGGTAAGATAAATTGTAAGAAAGCTTGATGGGGTTAAGAAGATTTTAAAAAAATACATCCTTAAATCAAACCAAGTTAAATTAGACACGCATGAAGCCACTAGTGAAAAATGTGATGAATAGTAGGTTTCCATGATTGGTTAAGTTTGTAGCCATCTTCATGATTGAAGGTGTTTGATTTTTATTTTATTTGATGTGCTTCCCTAATGATGCGAGATGGGTAGAAGGGGGCAGAGGAAAGAATCTTGATTTTTTCAAATGTGCTTGGAGTTGTGAGAGTATTTTATGATTGTTGACTTAGGGGGCAGATGAAAGAATCTTGGTTTTTTCAAAGTAGATTGTGTGCTTGGATTTGTGAGAGTGTTTTATGATTGTTGACTTAGAGATGCGATTGTGGTGAGTGTCAGTTATATGCTCCTTAAGGCAGGCTTTGAAGGATCTTCGTGTTTGGCCAATGTATGATTTTCCATAGGAGTAGGGAATATGGTAACCACCTTGGCCAAGCATGGGATCATATTTGTCCTTAGTTGATTTGAATAATTGTTTAAGGATTTTGTGGGGTTTAAAAAGATTTTTGATATTCTTTTTATCCAATAGCTTAGAGATGTGATCAATAATGTGTTGGGTGTAGGGAAGAGAGAAAAGTGAAAGTGAAGGGGAACGATAAGGAGGAGGGGGATTTTTAGATTTACGATGGAGGGAAGAGAAAAAATATGTATTGATTGGAGCAATAAAGTAGCCATTGGCTACAAGGGATTTGGTAAGGTGGGACTTCTCATTATTAAGGATGTGGGAAGAAGATATTCGAAGGGCTCAAGTGATCATAGCTTTAAGTAATGCAGATTCTTGTGCTAGTTGGTTGTGTGAATGGGCATGAAGGTATTTATGTGTATCAATATTTTTCATATAAAATTGATCGATAAGAGTTCCATCGGGTTGGAACGAGATGAAAACATCAAGAAAACGAAGAGAGTTATTTATTTTAATTTCGATAGTAAGTTGGATTTGAGGGGAAATGTTTTTAATCTAGTCAAAGAAGGAGTTTAACAAAGGACGTCCATAGATCCACACCATAAAGGTGTCATCAACAAATCTATACCAACATTTTGGATTTAGTTGAATGTTGTTTAGGGCTAGACTATATTGGGTACCCATTGCAGTTCTTTGACATATGGCATGTGGCAGCACGTTCCCCCCTCCCATATCCTCTTCTCCTGAACATATATTATTTCCTCAACCTATGGCCTCCAAACATCTCTCTCTACCCGTGCCTCATGCCTCATATCCTTTGTAGGGTCATACCAACCTTTCTCTCTCTCCCTCGAACCCCCTCATTTCTTTTTCCACCTCTTCAAAATATGAACCAATAGGTGATAACCATCCATCATTCCAATCCATTGCTAACCCATAGATGAGCCAATGTGACTCATCTTCTCTCCAACTCCCCCTCTCAATCCACAAGCTTAAAACCTCCAAAAAATCCCTCTCTAATGTGCACCCTTCCATTGTGCCCCCCACATGTCAGCTTCCCTCCATTCAATGTCCTTTTACATTGATACAAGACTTGCATGGCCAACCCTTTGAGGGTTCTCTCACCAACTACATTGTTAACTCTAGAGAGAGATCCAACCCTAACCATAATCTTGTCTTACATGCTTTAATGTTATTCCTCCCTCCCACTATTATTAATCTTTCTTTGGCTTATCTGGATTCTCCCTCCCTTCATCTCCTTGAAAAATGCTTCAATTTTTTCATAGTCCCCCAACACATTCCCTATGAAGAAATTTTGCATTGTGTTGAGTTTATAACCCATCATCTCCCCCCTCATGAAGCAGAAGAGGTCAAATAAGAATGCACAAGGATTCTCCATCATTCAAAACTTCCAAAACCCAACCTTTGAAAAGAAGAAATCAAATCCATATGTAACCTGAAGACTAACCTGAATATCATTATTTTAAAATATGATAAAGGAAATGCCAATGTAGTTATGAACACTAATGACTATGATTCTAAAATTTATGACCTTCTGTCATCCTATTCATATAAATCCCTTTCCAAAAAATCGATTAATTGTTTTACAAGCCTCGTCACCAAAGATATTGTTTCCACTTATTTGGACCAATCAATTCAAAACCATCTCATTCCTCACCGAACCCTCACCCCAAGAATCTATGGGCAACCAAAAATTCATAAAAAAGGAATCTCGCTTAGACACATAGTAAGCACTATAGGTACCCCAACCTATGCCCTATCATGCTTTATTGCAGATAAGCAAGGAAATCCCCCTCCTTTATCAAAGATTCATATGAATTTATTAAAAAAACTCAGAGTTTACACCTTGAGGAACACAACATTACTCTAATCTTTGATGTGGTATCTTTTTTTACCAAAATACTGAAACCTAAATCTCTCGATCTTGCTTCAAAATTGGTTGACCCTGAAACACTTAATCTCTTCAAAATTTTCCTCACCTCAACATTTTCACCTTTAAAGGAACTTGTTATGAACAAACTAAAGGGACAACCATGGGATCGTTTTTATCCCAAGTCGTTTCCAACATTTTTATGGAAAATTTTGAAGCTATAGCCCTAAACAACTTCCAAATAAATAAAAATGGTTGGTACATGTTTGTTGATGACACCTTTGTGGTATGGTCCCACAACCATCGTGTGTTAAACCCCTTCTTTGACCATCTTAACAACATTTACCATGAAATCCAATTTACCATGGAAATTCGAACAAACAACTCTCTTATTTTTATTGATGTTCTCGTCTCACGTCAACCCAATAGAAGTCTTACACACCAATTTTAAAGGAAAATGACTCATACAGACTGATACCTTCATGCATATTCACACCACCACTCAACAAAAAAACTATGATACTTAAAAATTTGACCACTCGAGCCCTTCAAATCTCGTCTTCCCACGTCCTTAATAACAATATGCCATACCTTACCAGATACCTCATAGCCAATGGCTACTCTATCTATCAAATCAATAATGCCTTCCAATATGCTCTTTGTCCTGAATCTAACCCCGCCTCCCCCCCTCTCCTTCTCCTTCATCTTACCCTCCGTTTTCACTTGTCTCTCTTCCCTACATCCAAGGGATTATTAATTTGTTTTAAACCCCAAGAAACCCTTAAATAATTATTCAAATAGGCTAAGGAAAAATATTTTCCCATGCTTGGCCAAGGTGTTTACCATATTTCATGCTCTGTGAAAAATCATGCATTGGCCAAACAGGAAGATCCTTCAAGGAACACCTTAAGGAACATATCAGTGACACTCGCATCATTTGCTTTGACAAAACCAAGATTCTTGTCTCCTCCCCCTTCTACCCATCTCATATCATTTGGGAAGCACTTGAAATAAACAAAAAGTCCAAGCAATTTCAATTCTTCCTATATCGAATTATTTCCCAACAACCAATTCTTACCCTAATCCAATTAATTCTTAACTCTTAATATGCTTAATTAATTAATTAGTATTACCCAATAAGAAATTCTAGATTTTATTATTTTATTATTTTATTTCCCAATTGTCCTTTATAACACATTGAAATATATTATTTCCCCACATTTCCTCCTATAAATCCTCAACACCAACACTCTGTTTATTACAGTTAGAGCTTTACTTGTCCTTAATGATGAGTGGAGTGTCCACAAACTCTATTTCTCGAAAAAAAAAAATTAGCTACCATTATGAAGAACTATAGAAACTTACACAATCAGATAATTTATTCTATTGAATTTATGATTGGTATGTTCCATTAAAATAATATAACTAATTAAATTAATAAATTAATAAATATATCGAATACCTAGTAAAAAAACTTATTATAAAAATATTATATTTAGGGTATGCAAATCCTTAGGCGTTGTCTAAGTGTTCTACAAAATGTTTTTATTAGTAGGAATTCGACCATAAAAATTTGTTTGAAAACACTAATTTTTTTGTTTAAAAGTCATTTGTAAATGCAGAAATGAATTCAGCATACTGAAAAACCTTTAAGACACTCAAGAAAAAAAAATCATTTAGTATAATATTTAAACTACCACAAATCTTTTTATATACACTATTTTTTTATATATATAATTTATATTCAGCTGCCCGCAAATCCTTATATATACACTAATCCAACATAATCTCTGTTTAGTCACCGGCAAATCTCTATCAGCATTAAAGATTTAGATTTCTACATAACAAGATAGTATAAAAAATATGAATAAAATATATATTTTTAAAGGTTTAGACTAGAGTGCCTTCCTAGGGTAATAATAAGATTTTATTTCCATCACATTGAAATAGTCCAAAAAATCTATATATTTCGTCACACAGAATATTATGGAAAACAAACATAAAACAACTAAAGCATGGAATTGAACATTTTTTTTTTTAGAAACCATGAATTAAAGAATACATAAATCTAAAAATATGTCTCAAAATAAATGAACCTTTTAAAACAGCGATTAATAAAAGTTATTTTTTATATCAATAAAGAGTAATAATTATTCTATTAAATTTCCAATAGCTCCTTAAAAGTTAAATTTCTATATAAATTATATTTTCAACAATTATTTTTCTCAAAATAGAAAAGAATGTCCTCGTAGTTCTTAACATCGAAGAAAATTTAATTAAGTGAAAATAATTTCAGTAATAATAAACATGAAAGAATATTCTTAAGCTGTTCTCGAAGGATCGAATCTGAAACCCTCAGGGCCGGTTAAGGCTCTTCAGTGCATCATAGAAGGGAGGGCGGTTTCTGAGATTGGAGATGAAAACATAACAAAATACAATCTTAAACCAATTTAATTCTGAGATTGCCACATCCTCTCTTCTGAGCAATCCAATCCTCGAGAATAAGCGGTGTTACCGTTTTGCGGACTTCTGGACTTCACTGAAAGAACAATCCAAACTTAGAGAATAAGAACTAAAATGATGGAAGAAGCCACAATTGCTAAAGAACAGATGATAATCGGGATATATCTAGACGGTTTGCCACTTTCAATGAAGGGAAATTTAACTAGACCCTTTCATCTAGTGAACTTGTCATGTTGACAAGGTGATGGTGATGTTGACAAAGAGACATTTTCCGGCATCAATATTTTAGCACTATAAGGAGGAAAGATGTTGAGCCACCTTGTATAGACATGGATTTTGTTTGCATTTATTGCTTAAATGGCTATGTCTCAAATACCTTCATTGGAGTCCAACATTGCATTGAGCTTTCAAGGGGAATTGCATGACCTTCTAAAATAGATAATAAATTTATTGGTGATGTTTAGTGGCAAAGGAAATATACGTGCATTTGAGCATATTTCATTGGAGTACTTTTAAGGGGATTTGCATGACCTTCTAAAATAGATAATAAATTTATTGGTGATGTTTAATGGCAAAGGAAATATAAGTGCATTTGAGCATATTACAAAATTATGACTGTACATTTCATTAAGTATGAATGTACATTCAATTTCTTAATGTTGTTGATGAAGATGTGGTTTGAAAGTTTCTACATATATCTTTATATGTAAAGTGTGTGATTGGTATATTGTTTTATTAGTTTGTTCTATTTGAAATTATAGCAAATTAGCTACAATTTGATGATTAAAAAAAAAACAAATTTGAAAATATTTAGGGTGAAACTTATCATCTAGTTGAATGTTGTAGTAGTTTGTAAACTTGTACTCTAATTGTTACCCCATGGGTTTTTCAGCATGTTGAATCCATTTCTAGATTCAAAAATGTTATTTAAACAACAAAAAAATGAGATTTCGTGCAAATTTTTGTCACCAAATTTCATCCAAAAGGGTCGAAACGTATAATAGTTAGACAACGCCCTTGGTAAAATATAAATAAATGATGGACACAACACCAAAAACTTCAACACAATATTGTTGTAAATGTATTACCGCCTTCATGGCAATCACAAATCTTTTCCTCAAATATTTTGAGTTGTATTTTTTCAACTATTCTGAAAGTTATTGTGATATTTGTTTTCTAGAAAAGGATAACCAACTTGCATGAATCTAGTGAAGAAGCACAAATTGTGCGAGTGAGGAAGAAGTATTATTTAACTTTTCCTCCTTTTTTGGATTCCAACAACAAAAGACACAATGAAAATAAATCTTTGGAATTTAAGATAGTTCAAACATAAAATCAAGTTAAGGATATTTTCTAAAAGTATGTGCTATTGCAAAATGAAATCAACGAAGAAAAAATTAGCAAACCAACATGCACAATTTTTTTTTATATGTTTTTGTTATTCAATCAAGCAAATATTTATAGATGAAGTTTTCCGTCAACAACATAACAAAGTTGTGAGGGAATATCTCAACCACATACACATAAACATGATGTGATAGTTGGATAATATCTCTCACAACTAACTAGATATAACAAATCCAAATCAATCTATAATGTAAGCATTAATCCTAACACCCTCACTTAATGCTTACATCACTAAGAACAATAATGAAATGAAATAAACACATTTTACAAAAGATATTTTCCAAACCTTTATCTTCGGTTTGTGTGGTCCTCATTACCACCTCTATCCACTTCTAAACTCTTGTAGACTACGCTCTTTCTCTCCCATTCATTCGATCTACAACTTCATCCATTGAATATACAATTGCTTCTAACCATCGTTGATGTATTTGTAATAAGAGACTCCTACCCATTATGTTAACATACTTCCATCTGTTGAAATACATGGTCGGCCGCTGTATTTGCCAGTTATATAGGAATGTAGTATATTTTATATTACTTTTATCTATCAAAGTACATGTTATGCCATTGTATTTGCCAATTTCCTAGGAAAATAGTATAGATACATAATGTATCCATAAATCAATCTTACAAAGTGACCTATTTCAGGAAAGCTTACAAATACACAAGAATCACAACTATAACAAATAGTCGTTGCTCTTCGGTCATTGCATCCTCCAAACAACACAAGTTATAACCGCCTATAGGAATAATCAAGTCATTGACATATTCTTGTGGAACCACATACATCAAGAACCATTGAATTATGTTATGTTACTTTATTCGATGAGAGGTTCTTTATAATTCATTTCACATAACGCTAATACAAACTTACAATAAGAGAAAAAGTAATAATACGAAACTAATATAATTTTCCCTTGCACTGGAACATAAATATTGAGTTCTGCAATTGTATTCCTTTCTTTGAATTCTAAACGTCTTAATAGATCGCTACTCATCTTCCCTTCTTTTGCAATCTACCTTGCAGGGCTCTCTTTCAGTCACTACTCCTCCTTTCTTATAAGTCTGTGGTTATCAAAAATCAATAGAAGAAACAGTTTATAGAAAACATTTGGAGACTCTTCTATGAAGTGATGAATCTCTTCTCCACAAAGACAACGAGCATAATACCACACATAAAATAAAATAAAATTATCGTTCAGGATGATGTAAAACTCTTGTTCTACCAATAATTCAAATTTTGACAGTGATTCCTTCAATAACAACCAGACAAAAAACAACAGTGGCACAAAGGAGACCCTCTTTATGGATCATTGTTCTCAATGCAACTCCTTCACTATATTTCTCACCTTAACCAACTTATCTAACAGATCAAATCGATCTACACATCAAATCAACCCATACAAAAAATTGACATCACAAATTGCTCATTCAGAAAACTAATACTCTCACACACATACTTACACTAATATACACCTACTCCTATAGAAAATTGACACTCACATCTTTCTCATTTTCGTGGGCTCTCCCATGAGGAAGTTACCCTAGAGAAACCAACTCTAATACCAGCTTAGAAAACTAACATGCACAATACAATTATATATGTTTTTATTATTCAATCAAGAAGATATTTATACATGAAGTTTTCACTCAACAACATAAAAAACACATGAGGGAATCTCTCAATAGCACACACATAAACATTATCTGATAGTTGGAGAAGATCTCTCACATCTAACTAGATCTAGCAAATCCAAACAAATCTATAATGTAAGCATTAATTCTAATAAAAAAAGTTTCACAAAAGAAAAGAGTATTTTTGATAGAATGTAAGTCACAAACTTATTTGAAGGTGGAAAGAGAAATCATTTCAAACTTACTTGAAGAATGATGTGATAACACTTCTTTGTCAACCCCACTTACATATCGTGTGTGTCTTACACTAAATAGACATTCCCCAAGTTATAATTCTGAAGCTTAAAGAAGTAAAGTTTAACATGTATTATCATAGATTGACAATAGAAGGAGATGTATGGTAGGAATTTCAAGTTTTACCTTTTGGAGATTTTGCAATATTTTTGAACCAAGCTTTCAAGTGATTACTAGTTATGAGATAAAAGTGATTATTTTATTTCCAATTACCATCTACCAAAGCAATAAGTCGTACCAAGTTGTTTGGTAACCAAAGAGGCATATCCAATGCCTTTTGAAACAGAGTTCAAAAAATGTAAGAAGAATAAATTTATGGTACAAGATATGGAAGTGTCCATCACCACCAATGACAATGAGATTTGTCATGATTCCAACGAACATAAAAAATGGATATGCCTGACCAAGTTGTAAAAAGTCAAAAAGGAGTAGTTTATGGCATAGTTGCATTGTGGATGCGTTCACATCTCGACCAACTCTCAAAACTTCAAAATGGGTTCTTTGCATTCAAAACCTACACTTATGAGTCTTTTCCAAGTTGTTTCATTGGGCATACTATCCTACATTATGACTATCTGTCTACTCGCCATGTGAATCACATGTTGGCCACATGTCAATGTCATGATGGTTGTATTGGCATTATGAGTTTGTATAATCTTCACTTACTATTGTTTTTTTTAGAATGTAGGTTAGATTTATTTCTATTCTTAGAATAGCCAATTTTTCTTATTCATGTTATGCTTTCATTTTTTTGAATTCCTAAGAGAAATATTTCCTTGAGTTTGTATAATCTTCACTTACTATTGTTTTGTTTAGAATGTAGGTTAGATTTATTCCTACTCTTAGAATAGCCAATTTTTCTTATTTATGTTATGCTTTCATTTTTTCAATTCTTAAGAGAAATATTTCCTTGAGTTTGTATAATCTTCACTTACTATTGCTTTGTTTAGAATGTAGGTTAGATTTATTTCTATTCTTAGAATAGCTAATTTTTTTTTATTTATGTTATGCTTTCATTTTTTCAATTCCTAAAAGAAATATTTCCTTTATTTCCTTTTGGTTGTTTCCTTATTACAATTTCCTTTAAGTTTATTTTCATTTCTTATAATTTATTTTCATTTCTTATAAGTCCCTGTCTTCAGTTAGGGATTATAGATTTCGTGCAGCAGTCAAAACCTATTAACGAGTCCGTTTTGCTACATTATTCAGTGTATTCTTTATCTTTGTAACAAAGTTTTCTCTATGTTGAGAATTATGTTTTTAATTGTTTTTTTTTTTTTTATAATTTTAAAAACCTATATTCTTATTTTCTAATTTTCCCTCGGGATATCGACGTGACTAAATACCCATGATAGAGGGAATAATTTATTTTTCGTAAAAGTATAAAATTAATTTAAAAATAAAATAAACTTCATTCGTTGAGGTTCTGAGCATATGCAAGTATCTCTTACAATTGACTATCTCTGACAATTGATAGTTGTAGTACATGTATTATTGTTACTACATTCGATGCCATCCCGTGGTGATCTGCATGCAGAATGGTATTAATCTTATCTCCCTCAGCCACCGTTGCTCACTACCTTGCCATGGTGATCGTGTATGCTTACCGAGATGGGAAAAAGTCATCTCAAATCCATCCTCATATGGAACAAAGTCATCTCAAATCCATCCTCTCAGATACTTGGAATTCTTGACAAAACCTTCTTGCGTTGTTTCTGCAAAAAATGCAGCGGAGAAAAAAACATGCATACACACACAGTTCTACGATAGTTACTACAAGTATCCAATTTATTTCGGTTGGTTTATTTAATATATCCATTACTTCATAGATACAAGATTTTTTTCCTAACTTTAATAACACTCACATAAGAATATTGAGCGATAAGCCACCAAATTCAAAGTTTGTGGAAAATCTCCTTATCGATGTAAAGGAGCAGAGATCTAGTTCCATCAATATTATTTATGTTGTCACTCACATAAGAATATTGAGCTATAAGCCACGAGATTCAAAGTTTGTGGAAAATCTCCTTATCGATGTAAAGGAGCAGAGATCTAGTTCCATCAATATTATTTATGTCGTGTGACTCTCTTTCTGAATACTAAATTTTATATATTTTGTTACTTTCATATCATTTGGAAATAATGGAGTAAGCGTCAGTTGTAAGCACCAGTTGTAAGAACCAGTTATAAGCTTCAGTTGTGAGAGTCAGTTGTAGGCGTGTTAAGAGTCAGTTCATAGTTAAGAGTCTAGTTGTCTTTGGTTTGCATGTAACTGACTTGGTAGAGTCTTTTCCTATATAAGGATGTAATCTATCTTCATTGAATAATAGAGAAGTGAGCGTAGCCTCACTGTGTGTTTGTTTCGTATATTTTGACTTGGTATCAGAGCCACGGGAGTGAAGTGCGAAAATTCTAAAGGTTTGCAGGTCCCTCCTTTGGTAGGGTGCAACGACATATTACTCACACTTAGAACCGAAAAATTTTGCATGTTGCTGTGCATTTCAGTGTGAACATCCTTCAAGATTTTTGCAAGCTAGTAACTCGTGAGGAACATCCCGCAATCTACAGTAGGGTCAGGTGCGAAAACATTAGTTGGTCCGCAAGCTGGATAAGAAGAGTCGTGTGGGTTCGAGTTGGAGAATAACTACGTGAGAGCAGGTCAAGGCTTTGAGCGTGGAGAAAGATCTATGAGAAAATCGAGGCAGGAGAGGTCATGTGATCTTGGAGCATGGCATAAGGATGATCCACCATTTGCAAAATTTGAATGCGTGTGTGAGTTTGAAAAGTAAACTTTGGATGCATGCATGGAGTTTGAATGGCATGAGTGGTATAAGTTTTGTTTCAGTGCATGGTTCATTATTTTATGAAAGGTTTAAAGGATGGATAAATAAATAAAAGTGGATGTGTGTATTTAAGAAATTTAAGGAGTTATGCACTTTGTTTTTTATTATTAAAGTGGATGCATGCATGTATATTAAAACAAAAAAGGGAGGTTTTCTTTAAGGAATTTTTTTTTTTTAATACTTAAAGTGGGTAAGAAATTGTGAGGTCGATGTTTAAAAGTGGGGGTTATGATTTAAAGGTGCATGCATGGATGCATGTTATGATTTAAAGGTGGATGCATGCATGATTTAAGCTAATAACGAAGATAGAGTTGGATCAGTGGATCTGAAGGCAGAGTGACGGACAACACAGGAGAAAACTCGACAGAAAGTTGCATATCCTTGGTGATTCACTTGCAGAGACTAAATTGAAGCGATGGTGAATCCGTTGGCAGAGACCTACCTCAACGAAGCCAACAAGTTAGATGGCTCGAACTTCATTAACTGGAAATTCAAAATGCAGACGCTCATGGAGGGCTATGGTGTCTGGAATATTGCGAAGGGAACTGAACTGAAACCTGATGTGGTTGCCAGTGCGAAAGCAACATAGATCCAAGACTGGGAGAAGCGTGAAAACAAGGCAAAGGTATTGTTGCACATGTCTATTAAAGATAGCATAATTCCACATATTGCAGAAGCTACAACTTCTATTGCAACATGGACAATGCTTAAAGCATTGTATGAAACTAGTAACACAAATCGCATTTTGTTCCTGAAAACTAAATTACTAGGCATTAAAATGGATGGAAATGAATCTATTAGTTCATTTTTGGGTCGTATTAAAGAGGTGAAAGACAAGCTAGTAAATATAGGGGAAATTGTTTCCAATAATGATCTGGTCACTATTACCTTAAATGGTATGCTAGAAGATTATCATATGTTCATAATAGGTCTCGCAACAAGGGATAAACCTCCTAAGTTTGAAGAACTAATAGGCATTTTGTTGCAAGAGGAAGAGAGGCGCGGGAATCTGAAGCCTCCGAGTAAAGATTTGGCACTATGGTCAAATAATAAATCTGCGAGAGGGAGATCAGGAGTAAGAGGCAAAGGAGGCAGTTTATGGCAGAGAGACAGTTCATCGCAGAGAAGACAATCTCCAAATCAAGGTATGTAATCTGACATGAATGAGTCTAAGAGTTGTTTTTATTATGGTCAACCTGGACATATTGTTAAAGACTGTCATAAGAAGAAAAGTGAGGAGGCTAGGAATAAACCTAGAACACATTCAGGTCATTATGTAGAAACATCTTCAAATCAAGATCTCAGATTATTTATTTCTAGTGATGATATTGAAGAACCCCCAAATTTTGACTCACGTGATCTTAGGTTATTTGTGTCTAATGCTTCTTTATCTGCTGAAACAGATGATTCTGATGCCTGGTTTCTGAATTCTGGAGCATCAATACATGTGACTTGTAATAAAAATTGGTATGCTAATTTTAAAGAAACACAGAATGGTGCCAGCATATATCTTGGCGATGACCGCGCTCATCAGATCAAGGGATATGGTGACATTCCTGTGAAATTGCCGAATGGTACTATTCATCACATTTGCAATGTGGTGTATGTGCCAAGAATAAAGAAAAATTTGATCTCTGTGTCCACCATTATAGATCAGAACTTGAAGGTTGAATTCTTCAAGAATTATTGCATAGTGAAGGATCTATTGGACCACTTCCAAACTGTTGCAACGTGAGTCAGAGCAGGAGGCCTATACAAACTTGATGTTACCAGCAAAGCACATCATGCACTGACTTCTGCAACTATGCCAACAGAGATTCTTTGGCATCAAATGTATGGACACATCAATCATCCTGATTTATTGTTATTACAGAAAAATAATATGGTTGAAGGACTTCCCATGTTAAAGAATGAGAAGGTTGCTTGTGATGGATGTGCATTAGGAAAGATGCACAGAGATGAATTCCCCTCTAATCCTGATAAGAAAAAGAGAGATTTGTTAGATCTTGTGCATACTGATGTTTGTGGACCTATGTAGACTAGGTTTTTAGGAGGTGCATTTTACTTTTTATTATTTATTGATGATTTCACGAGATACACATGGGTTTACTTCATTAGATGAAAAAGTGATGTTTTCGAGTACTTTAAGGAATTCAGAACCATGGTGGAAAAGCAAACAAGAAAATCCATCAAAATCCTCCATTCAGATCAAGGGGTAGAGTATAAATCAGGGGACTTCAACAAATATTGCAAAGATAATGGAATAGTACAACAGTTTACAGTACCTCACACTCCACAAAAAAACGAAGTCTCTGAAAGGAAAAACAGAACTCTGGTAGAGTGTGCACGCAGTATGATGAAAGGTAAGAATCTCAAATGCATTTTGGGCTGAAGCCACAAATACTGCAGTTTATTTAAAGAATAGAAGTCCAACAAGGTGTCTTGATAATGTTACTCCTTTCGAATCCTTGAATGGTTCCAAACCTGCAGTTCATAATTTGAAAGTATTTGGGTGTAAGGATTTTGCTCATATTCCAAAGGAGAATAGGAGGAAATTGGATGTTAAAGCCATTAAATGTATTTTCATTGGGTATTGTTCTGAATTTAAAGCATACAAACT
>ML788895.1:402342-414046 GCA_009831015.1 Picea engelmannii
GAAAAACAATACTTGGGAATTGACTGAATTGCCTAAACATAAGAAGCCCATTGGATGCAAATGGATATACAAACCCAAGTTTAAATCAGATGGTAGTATAGATAAGTATAAGGCTAGACTGGTTGCAAAGGGGTATTCACAAAGAGAAGGTATTGATTATGCTGAAACATTTGCACCAGAAGCTAAATTGAATACTATCAAAATGTTAATTTCTTTAGCTACAAAGTGATCCAAATCTGTATACCAAATTTGATGAAGAGAGGTATATAGTATTGATTTCATTATATGTTGATGATTTAATAATTACAGGAAATGCAGGGAAGTTAATTGATGAAATCAAGGAGCAGTTATCAAAGGTATTTGAAATGAAAGATCTTGGTGAGTTACATTACTACCTAGGTCTTGAAGTTTGGAGAAATGCAGGCCAAACTTTTGTTTGTCAGAGTAAGTATATCAGAGAAATACTTAAGAGATTTAGAATGGATCAATGTAAGTCTTCTACTGTTCCCATGCAGCAAAATGTGAAACTTTCTTGTGATGATGGTTCGAAGGAGGTGAATGGAACTGTGTATAAACAAATGGTGGGTAGTCTGAATTATCTCACCACAACCAGACCTGATATTTCATATTATGTGAGTGTGTTAAGTTAGTTCATGGCGAAACCTCATGAAAGCCATTGGAATGCAGCAAAGACAGTACTCAGGTATCTAAAAGGTACACTTGATTATGGTATTAAATATACTGATGCATCTGGTGTTGAGTTGACAGGTTATTCAGATTCTGATTGGCTGGCAATCTGGATGATCGAAGATCAACCACTGGATATGCGTTCAACATTGGATCTGGGGTTGTTTCATGGAGCAGTAAAAAGCAGCCTACTGTATCTTTGTCTTCTACCGAAGCAGAATATAAAGCCTTGTGTGCAACAACTTGTGAAGTTGTTTGGTTAAGAAGACTTCTTCAAGATGTTAGAGAAGAACGAAAGGAACCTACGATGATCATATGTGATAATCAAAGTTCAATCAATATTGCGAAGAATCGGATTTTTCATGCAAGGACAAAACATGTTGAAGCTCAGTATCATTTTGTTAGAGAAAAGTTGCAGTCAAATGAAATAACTCTTGTCTATTGTAATACTAGTGAAAATGTTGCTGATATTTTCACTATGCCTCTTGGAAAGATTAAGTTTGAGTTGTTTAGGGAGATGTTAGGTGTAGAAGTCAATCCATTCTCCATTAAGGGAGAGACTTGGAAATAATGGAGTAAGCGCCAGTTATAAGCTTCAATTGTGAGAGTCAGTTGTAGGCATGTTAAGAGTCAGTTCATAGTTAAGAGTCTAGTTGTCTTTGGTTTGCATGTAACCGACTCGGTAGAGTCTTTTCCTATATTCGCATATTTTATATAGATCCTTGTAGGTATAATCAATTGTGCCCCTCATTTAGCCAACACCCTTGTTGTTTCTGCTCCAATTCCATAGGTGGCGCCTGTACATCAAACGGATTTGATTAGAAATCATCAGCTAAACTAAATTATTACAGTTCAAGAGTGAAGGCCGCAAGCAACAGTGACGTCTTCAGCAGTGGATTTAGAGCCAAAGTCGCTAGGCCCTACTGCGCAAATCAGGAATTTCATTGTGTGTCCCACAACTCTCTCACCACCATAATATTTTTATTATTTGGCACAAGCACCTATATAATTAGACCTTGATGCACTAGTCCGTTGCTTGCCTCTGGCTTGAACTATATATCGATGTGAAATATACTACATAGTTCAAACGATTGAATAGTAAAATATATTTTCTTTGAAAAGTCACGAGAACCTAGAAAAACCTTAAACAAAGAAAAATGAGAAATACCTGAAACCTATTTTGTATGTGCAGATAAGTTGTAGCCCTTCGCTACCAATATTTCAAGGGAGGAGAAGGTGCAGGTCTTCACCATCTGAATCAACTGCATCTAACGTCAAAAAAGTTAGGGAACCTTTCAAAGGCATCCATTCCTTCGGATTTGTTGAAGTCCTCGTGAGTTCTGTACTCATCCGTTTTGTGGATCCTTTGGGCCTGCCTAGTCGAAATTCATGCACTGTGGTATTATTCATTGGTTTGAGTAGTGAAAAATATAGAAATGGAGATCAACCATGCTAATGGAGTTTGCACATAAGGAAACTTCCAAAACCTGTCGTAGCCTGGTTAAATGCAACCATTACATTTTCTACCTGCCATTCCATCCTAACACCAGTGCCACATGTCGTACATGTTGCTATTTTCTGTTTAAATATTGTTTTAATAGAATTACCTTAACGGAGTTCAATTCTCCTTGCCGACGCTTTGCTTACTTCTGTGAACATCTTGCAGAGCTCTTTGAAGATCTGGGGCATCAACATCCCCAGCCCCAACGCTTCGTGTTATCTGAGAGTTATTTTATGACAAATTGACCACCTATTAAAGTAGTAAATGTAGATTGAAAGACATTTGTATTTGAATGAGAAAAAACACTTAAACCCTCTAACCTTGTTTGATTTCAATTATTGTCATGACTACAACCTAAAAAAAAGAGTACCAATCCATCCATCTATAATTATGTAAGTCTTCCGATGGCTTTTTCCACTGAAAGAAGCAAACAAGAAGAAATTACTCCTCCATGAACAACACTGCATATATTCCCACCGTTTTTGCAGTGCTAAGGGCTCTCATGTACACCGCCCACCCAGCTAACCCGTGACAGCGCAGTCCAGACCAAGAAAATATGCCTCTGGTCGTTTATTCGGTTCAGCTCGTCCAGTCTTCTTCTGCGGAAAATTCCATCAGACTCCATGTATGTGCTCTCCTAACAATTTTCTACGCCATTGCACTTCTCCTACTTTCACATTCATTTTAGGAAATGCATAGTTTGTGGATATTTCCATGCCTGCTCCACAGTCTGTGTATATAACATACCTGCACATAGTTTCTCTGAAGTTTTGGTTATTGGAAATGCCATGACAAACAGAGCTTGTAGTGATAGTTTGCACAGGATAAACTTTGAGCACAAAACCTGCAACACCCTGGTTAAACGCATGCATTACATTTTCCAAATATATGTGCCACTTGTCCTATAGGTTGTTGTCTGTTTTTTTAAATATTTTTATAGACAATCGGTTGAAAACAATTATCTAAGGCTCCACCTGCCATTCCATCCAAATATATGTGGCACTTGTCCTACAGTTTGTTGTCTGTTTGTTTAAATATTTTTTTAGCCAATCCGTTGAAAACGATTATCTAAGGCTCGCATATAATGGATTGGATCCTTTGGATTTTATTCACTGGGATCCCACTTCTTATTTATTATCACCGTGCCATCTTTCCTATCGTTCATATAAAATTATAATTTATGAACAAAATTTTATGATAAAAATTCCTATGGATCATATAAAATTATAATTTAAATCAAATTTAGTAAATAATTTCAACTTCCAACTTCTACACCAAACTAAAAATACAAGAAAATAATTTTACTTTAGTCTAAACTGAAAATGCACAAAAGTAAACAAGAAAATGTTATAAGTAATGAAGCATAAGTGATAAAAAACAAGTTCTAAAAGAGAAATCCATAACAGAACAAATTGCTACACAATTAATTAATTAGATATATCTATAGTAATTTATTGAATTTTCATTAGCTCTATGTATCATTGTTTTTTCATTTTGTGTTTTTTTCCTAATCCCATAGAATAGTGATTAATGAAGTTGCTCGAAGTTGACATACAAATAAGATCTAATCACAATTGTATGGAAATGTAAGAATTCGTGGTGAATAAGAATATATTGGCGGTAGTTAGTTTGTGTGATTAATATCCTACAATGACATCATTAACTTGGCCTCGCGATTTTCTCTATGTTATGGTTGCGCACAAGTTTCTGAGTCTACAAACCTTGTGCTACTTTTTATATTTCTAACAAAAACATTAAATTATTACAATACCTTTCAAACCGTTAGATGATCATTATATTTTGAAAATAGTTATAAAATGAAAGGACGAACTAATACATACTAAGCTCATAACAGTGATATAAAATGAAATGACTAACTAATACATACTAAGTTCATAACACTGATGGTTATCCACTTATAGATTCTCGAAGGCAGGGACTAGTTGTTTCACAGATATTTCCCTTGTTGTTATAGGTTAGTCTTCTTTTCTCAAACAACGTTTTCCTTTTACTTTTCAACTTTTACACTTTTGAAAATTATCTTATGCATGCATGAATGAGTTATTTTTTTTCAAGGGTGGATGGTGAATGTGGTTGGATAGAGGTTATTCCAAATGACAAATGTTTGGTCATCGTTGCATCCTATATTAGTTAACAAATTTGGCCTGAGAAATAATTTATTCACTCACTAAAAGAGTAGATTATGTGAAAAAGTCATTGCAACCCCCAACCAATAATTGCTAAAGCAATATAAAAAGGCAAGGAATGGGAACGGAATTAAACAATAGAGGCATAACCAAACTGAATACGTGAGCAGAGCTCACTTGATTTATTATTGAACTCAATCATTACATTTATATAGCACAAAGGTGCTCACAACAACCTTGAACTGACCTCCTACAAAGGTGGATCTGAAACCACCAGCAAACCCTAAATTGGAAAGGCACACAACAACTCACAAATTCCAACACTCGCCCTTAATGGAGAAATGTATTTTCTACCACACCTAACAACTCTCTACAAATTTCAAATTTTGCCTTTCCAAGAGGCTTATTGAAAATATCAGCCATATTTTCATCTGTGTTACAATAGATTAAGTCAATCTCTTTTCACTGTATCTTTTCTCGGACAAAATGATGCTGAATTTCAATATCCTTAGTTCGAGCATGATACATAGGGTTATTAGAAAGTTTGATTGAACTTTGATTATCACAATTGATAAATGTGGGCACCTTTTGTTTTTCTCCCATGTCTTCAAGAATTCTTCTCATCCAGACAGCTTCACATGTAGTACTGCATAAGGCTTTGTACTCGGCTTCAGTTGTAGACAAACAAACAGTTGGTTGTTTCTTACTGCTCCATGATACGACCCCTAAACCAATTCTAAAGGCAGAACCCGTGGTTGACTTTTTGTCACTAAGATTTTCAGCCTAGTCAAAATCAAAATAACCTGCCAACTTAACATCAAATTCATCTGTATATTTAATACCAAAATCAATAGTTCCTTTCAAATAAAGAATGACTCTTTTTGTTTCTTTCCAGTGACTCTCATGAGGCTTAGCCATGAACTAACTAAGGATGTTGACTGAGTAGGCAATATCTGGCCTGGTTGTGGTGAGATAATTCAGACTTCCCACCAGTGGTCGATACAGAGTTCCATCCAATTCCTTGGTCTCATCATCACTACAGAGCTTAACATTCTGTTCTAATGGAGTAGACATCACCTTGCATTCATTCATATCAAATCTCTGAAGCAATTCCTTGGTATATTTTCTTTGTGTAACCAGTGTCACACCATCTTCTTTCCATACTTCAAGACCCAGACAATAATGTAGTTCTCCTAGATCCTTCATTTCAAAAACTTGTGATAACTTCTTTTTTATTTCATCAATTAGCTTAGAATCATTTCATGTTATGATTAGATCATCAACATAGAGAGAAATCAAAGCAATATGTTATTTTTCATCTTTCTTGATATAGAGATTTGGATCATTCTTATTCTTCACAAATCCTTTTTGCAGAAAGAAATTTTCTATCTTTTCATACCATGACCTGGGTGCCTGTTTTAATCCATATAGATCCTTTTTCAATTTGCAGACCAAATGTTCCTTTCCCTATTTAACAAATCCTTCAGGTTGTACAAGATATACTTCATCCTTTAATTCTCCATTCAAAAAAGCAGACTTCACATCTAACTGATGTAGGTTCCATTTATGTTTTGTAGCTAATGCAATCATCAATCTAATGGTGTTTAACTTAGCTACAGGTGCAAAAGTATCTACATAATCAATTCCCTCTTTTTGTGAATACCCTTTTGCAACCAATCTTGCTTTATATTTATCTATACTACCATCAACATTAAATTTGAACTTAAACAACCATTTGCATCCAATTGGAACTTGTTTTTCAGGCAACTCTGTTAATTCCCATGTTTCACTCTTCATTATTGAATCATATTCTTCTTTCATTGCATCCTTCCAAACTTTATGTTCTTTAGCTTGTTTATAATTTGCAGTTTCTATAGTGTTCATTACTTGAGTCATCAAAGCATAATCTGTGTACCTGATAGGTGTATGAATCGGATGAGATGTCCTCCTTGGAGTCTTGGTGCTAGCATCTCTTCTTCTACTTTGAGGTGTAGTTCTTTCAACCTTTTCTTGATCCTGACCCTCTATCTGTTCTTGTTCCTTCTCTTGATCCTCTTTCTGTACATGTGTTACATATGCATCTTCTACAATATAGTCACGAGGAATGTGCCATTCACTATGACTATCTACTTTATGACCTGTATCTTCATGGAATAATACATCTCTGCCTGGAAATACTTTATGCATGTTAGGATCAAACATCTTAAATGCTTTATGCTCATCATAATAACCAAGAAAAATACACTTGATGGATTTTGCATCAATATTTCTCCTATCCTCTTTGGGAATGTGAGCAAAAGCTTTACTTCCAAATATTCTCAGATGATTCACTACAGGATTATAACCATAAAAAGATTCAAATGGAGTTTTATGATCTAATATTTTAGTAGGAATTCTATTTTTCAAATAAATAGCAGTTCTAATAGCTTCAGCCCAAAAACCATTAGTGAGATTTTTACCTTGAAGTATACTTCGTGCACATTCAACCAAGGTTCTGTTTTTCCTTTCTGCCACTCCATTTTGCTAAGGAGTGTGTGGTACCATGAACTGTTGTAGAATTCCATTTTCTTTGCAGTATTTGATGAAAGCCCCAGATATGTACTCTCCCCCTTCATCTGATCTGAGAATTTGGATGTACCTATCAGTTTTCTTTTCAACCAAATTTTTAAACTCCTTAAAGTATTCAAAAACATCACTTTTCTTCTCATGAAATACACCCATGTGTATTGAGTGCAATCATCAATGAAAATAAGAAAATAATATGCTCCTCCAATAGACCTTGTCTACATGGGACCACAGACATCTGTGTGCACAAGTTCAATTATATCCCTCTTTCTTCTATCTATGTGAGAAGGAAACTCTTCTCTGTGTTTCTTTCCCAAAGCACACCCATCACATGCACTATGTTCATTCTTTAATAGTGGAAGTCCTTCCACCATGCCTTGTTTCTGAAGAAGCAACAAATCATTATAGTTTAGATGTCCATGCCTCTGATGCCACAATACCTCTGTTGGCATCATTGTTGAAGCCAAATCTTGATGTCCTTTCATTGTCACATCGAGCTTGTATAGCCCTCCAACTCTGACACCTGTAGCAACTACTTTATAATGGTCTTTTACATCCTTCACAAGACAATGTGATTTTACAGAATCTACCTTCATGTCTTGATCTGTTATGGTGGAAACATAAATTAATTTTTTCTTTATGCCAGGTACATGCATTACATTTTGTATTTGTTTAACACTACCATTTGGTAATGTAACAGAGATATCCCCATAACCTTTGATTTGATGTGACCATTCACCACCAAGGTAAATGTTAGCACCATCATTAGTCTCACAATAACTGTCAAACTAGTTTCTATTACAAGACATGTGGATCGATGCACCAGAATCTACATACCATGCATGCACATCATCTATCTCAGCTGACAAAGCAGCATCTAATATGAATAATTTGTGGAATTCATCATTACCATTACCATTATCATTACCATTACCTGTTATGAACATTTGGTAGTCTTCTAGCATGCCATTTAACGTAACAGTTACTAGATCAGTGGGTGAGACCTTTTCTCCTATGTCACCCAGTTTATCTTTTAAATCTTTGATTCTTGAAATGAAATTAGTAACATTTTCATTTTCCTCCATTTTGATTCAGAGCAATTTGCTTTTTAAAAACAAAACTCAGTTTGTATTAGTAGTTTGGTACAAACCTTTCAAGATGTCCCATGTCTCCTTAGATGTTTTTCAATCTCTTATATGCAGAATTATGTTGTACTTTACAGACATTCCGAGGAAAACTTTAGCTTTGTTTTCTCTCTTCTCCCAATCTTGGGCAACAGTAGCAGGCTTTGCCTCATCTCCTGAGACAATAGCGCAAACCCCGGATGCTTCCAACATTGTTTGTATCTTAAATTTCCAATTTACATAATTGGATCCATCTAATTTATTTGATTCATTTATGTATGAATCAATTAAAGAATTTTCCATTTGAAATTCTTTAAAACAACTCAGAAATTACCTTTTCTACCACCACCAAATCTTTCTCCTGCTAATCAACAATGCAGCAGCTTCCTCGTTCACCACACTTCCCCTGCGCCTGCAGCACTTTCAGCTCACCTTTAATTGTTGATGAATCATATGATGGAAAGATCGCAAAGACATCAATCAAATTAGTGGCATTCCCAATCCCAGCGGCCTTCAATCTTGATGGTGTATTAAAACTAGTAGCGATCTCCTTCACGTGCAGCGATCTCTCTCACAACAGCATGTCTGCAGTAATCCAGAGCTCTTGACAGCTCCCCCGACGGTTTCTCCTCTCCCTCACGTGCAACAAAACACCACACATCGCTACCCTTCTCGGTAGATCTTCCTTCACTCTCCACGTTGGTGTTCCACTCCAGGTCACGAATTTGCTAGTCAACTCCACACAGGTGCTGGTTATTCTCACGGTCTCCAATGCACAGATCCTCCTTCATGCCTCATCCTCGCGGGCTCCTTCACACTACATTGTGGACACAGACGATCGGGAGCGCCTCGAACATCTTGCAGAACGATTTCTTACTGATTAGTGACATGAGCGGCCACAATAGCGATGTCAAGCGAGATCCGTCTAGTTCTATGAGAGGAACATCTTTCAACGATGAAGAGAAGGATGGGTTCCACCTCCTCCTCACAATTATCCACCTCCTCCACTTAGAGAACAACTTTGGAAGCGAGCAGCGAGAGGGGTTTTATCCTCCTCAACAGCGAACCTCGAATACATTCAGCAGGGACGCTCAACAGTTCAATGATCTCCTCAGCAGATTGCACAGCCTCCCAGCATGCCTCGAGATCTGAGAATACCCTCCTCCAGTGATATCTCCTCCAAATAATTGATCTCTCTAGTGAACGATCCTCCTCAGCAATTCTCTCTCCAAAGAACGATCTCAGTCACGCTCCACTCCCTCTCACGTAGGTGCCCAACTCTACACAGGTCACGCAGCCTCTTCACACAACGATCTGAGCGAACGATCTCTCCTTTAACAGCAGGGACACTCCTCTCACTCTGATACCATGTTAATATTTGTCATTAAACCAAAACCCCCAGGTGTTAGTAAACTTCCAAATCAGCAACATCACCTTGAGTGGGCAGTTAGTCCCATGTTCCCAGCATGGAAGTTAGTTCATGAGATGTGCGGCGGTTAGTCCAACACCCCTAGTTCACGAGAGGTGCGGCGGTTAGTCCAACACCCCCCCTCCGACGTAACTCGAGGGAATTGAACTTGGGCCAAGGCTATGATACCAAATTAAACATCAGAGGAAGAACCAAACTAAATACGTGAGCAGTGCTCACTTGATTTATTATTGAAGCCAATCATTACATTTATATAGCACAAAGGTGCTCAGAACAACCTTGAACTGACCTACTACAAAGGTGGATCTGAAATCACCAACAAACCCTAAATTGGAAAGGCACACAACAACTCACAACAACTTAGTTGCGTAGATACTAATTTCTACATTATTTAAACAAACAAAACTATTATTAATGAAGGGGATATATTTGTCAAGGATATGAAATCTCACTGGTAGTGGAGAAAGTTTTCTGACATTGTGGTGACTCCATCGAGGAAATGGATTCTTGCAAGAAACAAATTAATAATAACTAAGAGATACTATATTTACTATATTCATGCATAGTGAAAATATTTTTCCAAAAATTTATTATGTCTTTGATTGAGACTTCAAACGGGACCATGGATTTATACTATAAAGGAATGAAACTCATTTTATTGTACTCTTTCAGTGCAATGGATAGAAGATTTTATCCAATGAGTATGTAATCATGACCAGGAGATACCTCACAAAGAAATATTATTAGGAACCATTTCAAGTTGAATTTTTAATTTCCTCGAGGGCTAGAAATTGAGTGAATTTCCTTCACTTCATGTTCATGGCTTTACCTACTGTGTCACCATTTGTTGTAACCTCAAATGGACTCAAGTTGTAAATTTTGAGAGCCCTCTATAATTTAAATGAGATTCATCAAGTAAAATACACTCTCCCTTGACCTTGTTATATTTCATTTGAGGGTGAGTGCAATCTAATGATGGTCTCTCATGACATTGGTGGCAATGCAAACCTAGAAAAACAACAATCCATTAACTTGCAAGGATTATTAAAGGTACTTTTACAATGAATTTGAATATGGTATAAGAACATGAAACAAAGCAAATTTAATTAGCTTTCCAAATATACAACTTGTATTCATAGACATTGTGAATAACTGTGTCAAATTTGATTTTTTCTAAAAGTGACATCTTAATTTTTCAGCAAAATATAAGTTATATGTTTTTGTTTGTGCAGGTGTTGAGTACCTTACGATGGAATTTCATTCCAAAAACTTTCATAATTTTAGAGAACCTATTTTTCTTTGTTGTGTATATTTTGGAAATATTTAATATTAATTTTGTATGTTTTAAAAATTATCAAAGTCAACATATGCATGAAATTACAACGTCTTTTGTTCCTGTAGGCTAAGAGGGTTTTAGCATGATCAAAACAATTTATTTTTTTTAGATCGTAGGTATTGGTCTCCTATAGTGTTGCATATTTTGGTTAAGCCGAGAAAACGTTATAACAGAAATAAGAGAGGTATGTATTCTACGATTTTGATATATGTGAAGAAAAAAATAGATTAAAAATAGTAAATAATATTAATATCTTTTTTTTAAATATATATCTGAAATATGCATAGCCAACTCTATCTATGTCTATAGTTTTGTAAGCAATTGAATTTCTTAGCCTGTATAAAAATAACGTCAAAGTTAGAGATATAGAGGGGTCTTCACAAAAATGGAGGTTTTTATCAATTTGTAGACTAAACCACTAGGTTTGTCATCCTAAACCTAAATTTCAGCTAATCCAGTCATCATACACCTTGTTAATCCCGTCCAAAAAAATTGAATTTAAAAGAACGTGTGCATATTCTTAGGAGCACACACAGATTCTAGGAATGCACATGTTCTCTAAGAAGGCGCACATGCTCTGCAAATGTGCATTTGTTTTGGGAACATGCATGCGCTCTTATAAGTCATTCCTCCATCCCCTCTCTCTCTCTCTCCTGTACATCTACCCCCCCTCTCTATATCCCTCTCGCTCTCCTTATCTACACCCCATGTTTGTGCCCCTCTCTCTCCCTCACACTCCTATACATGGTAAGACCTAGACATGGAAAGACTTAGACATCCCAAGGCATGGAAAGTGGTAGACCTAGACTTTACCTTGACATGCCCCAGAATCTCACACCCACTCCCTCTATATCCCCCCCTCTTTCTCTCTCTTTCTCTCTCTCTCCCTCTCTCCCTTTGTTTGTCCCTCTCTTC
>ML788895.1:436422-447437 GCA_009831015.1 Picea engelmannii
TGGACCCCACAATGCCTCTCAATAACCCATGTAATCGCTATAACCTCCATCTGGCTACTCTGGTCATCATAAATCTCTGCACTATGATGATGTCCCAAAGTGGGGACATTACATTCCCTTTGTCTTTCCGCGAACTGTCCCAGATATGTAAACCTTTCCTTCTCTATTTGCATGTCATGATGAATTATTGACTGATCGAATTGCATTTTCTTAAGAATGAATGGAGTACTCTTTTTTATATAATTTTGAAGGAATGAAATGAAATGTAGGGTAAACCCCTAAAGTTTGAATTGTTAGCTATCGAGGAAAAACTATTTTAGTGTCTTTACTAGAAGGAAATCAAGATTTGGTAATTTATTAGAAAGCATAACTGTGTTAAATAGAATACTATAGCATTATCTTATACTAGAGATCATCACCAGATCAATGTCTCGTACATATATCCGGTTATTTTATCTTTTTGATATACGATTTTTGCAGACGCTATCACGGAAGTAATTATGGGGTTTAAAACTTTTACATACCTATGTGTACATGCATCTGCCTGTGGATTATCTCTTAATTCTGGGTGATTTGTTCTATCGAATTAAATTACTCTTGGAATGATTACACAATAAGAAATAGCTATGTGTGCAGATATATGTAAATATATATTTTTGTATAGATAACCATACAAATTACATGACTCATTTTAAATGCCTGATATAGGTATATTCAACAGGTGCGAAACATAATGGAAGACAAATAGTCTAATTAATCATAAATGCATTTTCTGGAAATGAAAAAAGGAAAAGAATAGCCTAGCTAGTCATAGTTGAACTTCATGGAAATGAAAGAATGGAGAGCTCCGTAAGCATAAGGGCTCGGAGATGTTTAATCAAAACCTTTACCGAAAACATTTGTTTAATTGCTTAAACCTTAGAGAATAAAATGGTGTGAAAAGCCGAAGTCAATTGGGTTTCGGCGATTACAAATGCCGAACACAAAAAAATAAGAAGTGTTGAATCGCGAAATGCAAAAGGACTGTGGGCCCCACATTTCGAGATTTCGGGGTTCAAGGTTTCAGGGTTTTTGAACACCTGATTCATAAACTAAATGAAACAAGAAGTGTGAAATTGCGAAATGCGAAAGGACTGTGGGCCCAACATTTCAGGGTTTCGGGGTTCAGGATTTCAGGATGTAGTAAAGCAAAGGAACTCCGCACATATGTAATAAGCAAAACCTGAATACCGAAATAGAAACTTGGTGTTTTACCTTCTTTTAAAATATTCTCAGTCTTTGTTTGAATGATTCGTGTATCTGATTTTATGCGTCTAATTGTGCTCAGTTGAAATAATTTCCATGGATGACATCGGTTCGTTGTAAGAAGTTTATGTTCAAAGACTAAATTTTTGGAATGGTTCCTCCTGAAAACAAAATGCTAGATAAAACTATCTACACATGAACTTGAAAGAACAATATCCATCTACAGGAGTTTCGCGATTTGGGATTTCGCAATTCCAGCTACAATATTTCTGGGCCTTCGAACTCCTAGGACCCGAAATGCCAAAAAGGGGCTTAACGGGTTTTTACCATTTCACATTTCGAGGTTTCGCGATTCGGGATTTTGTGATTCTAGCTACAATATTTCTGGGCCCTTCGAACTCCCGGGACCCAAAATGCTGAAAAGGGGCTTAATGGTTTTTGTCCTTTTCGCTTGAAATCAACAATCCCGATTCTTTCGGGATTTCACCAACCGGAAGTTCGCAATACATCGACTCCAAAATCCCTTGCTTCCCCAAACACCGAACTCCGAAATGAAGAAATTCAAGCGGCAGATCAACAACTCTTGTTGCTTCTCATCCAACGGTCGCTACTCCTCCTGAGCTTCTGAATGCTAAAAGACGATCAGTCTTAACCTTACCACAGATCTATGAGATATAATGGTCTGTGGGATTTCGGTACTTACCCATGAAGAAATCTCACCGTTCGTTCACTCCATTCAAGGATCTCTGGCCAAAATGACTTAGCGTTCTCCACCTGAACTTGACCTCTGCGAGACGATTTATCTCTCTGCCTCCCTCTGAATACTTCGAAGGTGTTATCCCTTCTGAGCTTCATCTCTCTGAACTTCAAAGGTTCCTTCGACCTGAGTTTAGACATTGCCTTTATACATAAGTATGTTGGAGTAGTTTGAGATTCAAGGGAAGTGTAGAATTATGGAAAGAACGTACCCTCATAAGATTTTTTGTTCAAAGTAAACTAGACTGGCATAGAAATGACATTATGGACATAAATGAATCTTACCTTCTCTTAAATTCTAAGATTAAACGAAATTGAATTATGTCATAGAATTTTTTTTAATTTTGGTGAATTTGAGGTTCATTACAGGTATGCTCGTATATATAACATCTATCACTCAGTTACACACACTAATCATGAATAGATCACATAGTTACACGAACAGTTCATAAGTAGATTTCATGCATGCTCATGTGCATGTGCATGTGACCGCATGAGGAAATTTGTTGGTATGTTTCCAACAATATCCACCTTACAACAATTTACGTGATATATCATGTCGTTATCAATTCATCCATCACCTTTCCTGCAAGAGAATCCAAACACTATCAAAACTCTGCAACTTCTCTGACAATATCGTTACGTGAACATGAACATAGTAACCTATCTGATAGACCGATGCACTTGTCCAAATTTCATGAATCATAATGACAGACCAAATCACTACAACCACTTTAGGTGATACTTGTGCTTCTGTGTTTGAAGCACCCATTTCCATTATCTTCACCTGGTTTTGCCATGTGTCTACTGACAACACGAACTGCATGTGAAATGTTGACCATTTCTCCATCGCAATCATCAAACTTCCTACTAGCATCTAATACTTGAGACATATACCCCTTTTATTCTTCATCAATTAGGACACAAACCTGAAGAGAATTTAAAATGGAAAGCCAAAGGGATTTTACCAGTTTCACATTATTCATACTGAATTTCGTGAGTATCTTCACCACATACTTCTATTGTGAAAAACTAGCTTACCATATTTCCTATCTCTGTGTATTCCCATGCCCAAGATTTATTTTGCTGCTCATAGATCCTTCATAACAAATTTCCTAACCAACTGACTCAACCTATTGATCTCAACCATGCATGTGCTTGCAACAAGCATAACATATAAGACCAAGATAATTAATATACAATAAACACAATGGTTATACTAACTTCTTGTACAATTTTGCTCCCCATGAAGGAATCAAACATCTTGTACCATTTTCCTAGCATGCTTCAGGCCATACAGTGATTTTTGATTTTGCAAACAAATCTCCTATTGCAATTCTAAACTAATTGTTCTAGTCATTCCATATGCATCCCCTTATAAAAGGAGATTCATCAAACACTGCATCTTTGTCCATGATGATTCTGTGGGTAGTAGGATCCCACAGTCTTCACCCCTTAACATCATCACCATATCAAAGATCTACCTATTTGATCTGGGTCCTACTTAGACTGCTGATATAAAACCATAAGCATCACAACCGAATAATTTCACATTTGAGTAATTACCAGATGACCTGTTCATACCTCTTCTTGAATCTTCCTATCTTCTGCAATCGATGGTGACCGATTTACTAGATAAAACAACCCCTTCTATCCACAACTATTGTTGCAACTTGGCATTACTCAACATGTCTATTCGATCCCAACTTCCTTGCAATACTTTCCAAGTTCCATGGATATGAACTTACCTTCATCGTATATTCTCAAACACATGATTGATCGGCCAACACATCAACCTTTCTACAGGCCCACCTTTCTAAGCTAAACATAGTGCTCCACCTCGAACTTTGCATTCGAACAACTTTGACCAAATCTGGCCAAACCACCCAGGTAAGCCTTCACTGCTTACCTCGAGGCCCATTTACAATGGTGTTCACCAAGCCTTTTATAGGCTTCATTACATGCAATCCATGGACACAATACCATGGGATACCCAAAACACATGGACCCAAAAAACCACCTTCCTTGACCTGAAAATGGATTTAACTCATTAACTCTTTCACCAAGTCAAGGTTAACCCAACATGCATGCCCCCTCCCCCCACCGCACAAATTCAATCTACCTAGATCTATGTTTAGACTTTTCATAGGTGACTTGATAAACCAGGGGTACACATGCCCATCCAGGTCTTATAGGCATATGTCCATTTACATGCAATCAATAATTTCTACAACTCTAAAGTAAATACATTTTATTATTATTATTATTATTTCACGGTGACTCAACCATCACCGCCCTACACCTTATGCGAAAACAGGTGGAGAGACACAACAAAGAGACAAAACTTCATCAACCATACCTGTCGCTGAATTTGTTTCTATTGTGGATTCCTCTTTGGATGCTTGTTGTTTTTTCCAACAATCCTTGTTGAGATGCCCAGATTTGCCACAAAACCAACATTTTGCCTTACCCTTATTGGCTTTTGACTTAGACCTTGTTGTACCTTTCTGATCTTGCCCTCCTTCTATAGATCGACCTCTGACCACCATTTCTTATGTTGTTGAGGTTTCTTTACCAGATGTTTTCCCCATTTCCTCAGACAACAAATCTCCCACAATAGTGTCATAATCAATGGCATTTGTTGTGTTAAACCACACAATTGTGACCAGATGATCCCAAGACTCATCCAACAGACACAGTAGCATGACTGCCTTGTCCTCATTTTCAAACTTTACTTCCATATTAGTTAATTGACAAATCGAAGTATTGAAGACATTCAAGTGATCAATAATTTTTGTACCTCTTTCATCCGCAACTTGTACAACTACCTCTTCAGGAAGATTTTGTTTGACAAGTTCTTTTTCATATACAAACTATCTATTTTGGTCGACAAACCTGTTGTTTTCTCCTCTTCAATGATGTTAAACAATACCTCATCTGCCAGACATAAACAAATAGTATTGAGGGCTCTTGCATCCATATCCTTCGAGTCCTCATCTGTCATGCTTGTCAGTTTCTTTGACTTTCCAGCCAAGGCCTTTTTCAATCCTTGTTGCACAAGCATATATCGCATCTTGAGATTCCATAGCGCAAAGCTATTCTTACCACTGAACTTTTCAATCTCAAACTTGAAATTTTACACTCTCACCATTAGCACAAAAAACTCTAAAACCATTGTTTATAAAACTAAAGTTTTTGTAGTGAAGGAATTTTATTATATTTAAAAATAAACCCCCAAAATATAAACTTTAATAAAAGTTTTTAAAAAAGGATTTATTAAAAAACCTTTTATTAAAAACCTTAAACTCTTCCACTTCACCTTTTTACATTCCAAAAAAAAAAAAAATATCCACATCATCTCACCTTTTTATATTATAAAACTCACACCATGTCTTAACCCTCACGACCATAATAAGACAAGAAACCTTTTACCATCGAATTCTTATACCATGCCAAAAAAAAAATTATTTTTTCTTTGGAGATCGTCACACTCTGTATGAGTATTACCCACGACGATTTCTAAATCCGCAACGATTTATAAATCGTCGCACCTTATCAATGTATAGACTGTGGTGATTTGGACCCAAATTGTCGCACCTTGTACTACTATTATGCGTCTGTGACGATGTCGCACTGTGTGCAATGTATAACCTGCGACGACGTCACGCAGTGTGTTGAGTACGACCTATGACGATTTCACACTTTTTGAAATAAAACATGTGTACAACCTACGACGATATAACGTGCTATCATTGCATTGTTCCATAGGGATGACTCACGACAATGTAATAAAACCCATCCTTGGCTCTCTACTTCCACTTCACTCAACTCGGATCGCCTCTTCGATCCAACAACCATATTCTTTTCTCCTTCCCTCTCTTCTCCTTCAACTCTAAGCTCTGATACCACTTGCTAGGTAGTGGAAGAAAAACATAGAATACATAACAGAGCATAAACTAAGAAAGATAAAACATGCATTAAACCAAGAACATCAACCATACACTTGACACAGTGATTTATGTGGAAACCCAAATCACGAAAAAACCACGGGCAATTATTATCGATCTTTTTCTATTCAAGGGAGAATTACAATAACCTTCATAGGCATACAACCATCCTCTCCTCACACAATGTACTCACTTGCACTCGCATTGTCCTCACATTGTACTCACATTGTGCTCTACCTCTATGGGTATTCTCATATATATAACATCGATTACTCAGTTACACAGACTAATCATGAATAGATCACATAGTTACACGAACAATTTATAAATAGATTGCATGCACGTGCATGTGCATGTGACCACATGAAGAAATTCATTGGCATGTTTCTAGCACTTATTAATGCACTTAGCCACATAGCCTTTGATATGGAAACATAGCCTTTGAGGTTGAGTGCTCCATTAATGCATGCCCCCACTCTTGCAATTCAATAAGAGATCGAATTGAAATCAAGAAAAATAAATTTTTTGAATTTATTTTAATTTCCATAAAATTATTATTAATAGTTTCCTATTTTCAACTCTGAAAAGGAAGAGAAAATTTGTGGTCAAAGAATCAACTAATAGGGATTCAATTCTCCACTCATTGCTATATTCCCTTGGCATGGACTAATAATAATAGTAACAAATTACTAGAAAACCATTTTACTTATATGTTTTAAGATTGTAACAAAATTTCAATGCATTAAGGTATTAGTAATTTGCATTGATAAATATGTGGAGCATAAGGTTTTCAATGTTTGCATTGGCATGTTTCAAGATACATAAAACAAGAATACTTGAAACAAGTTTACTATCACAAACAAAATTAGAAAATAAAAAGAACATGTGCAAGGCATAGAGAGAACAACTCCTCCTATTGTCTTTTTGCTACATCGCATAACATAGACAAGGCATGGGATTGTTTCAGTTTTGGGGGCCAAGTTTGGAAGTTTTTTTTATTGGCCATTTTTCTATTTGAATTATACAAAATCTCTAGAAGGCATAATGGAAAACACTAACAAAGACAAATAGGAATTAAGAAAAAGAAACAGAAAATGATATGCATGTGTTCATGCAATTAACTATGGTAAGAAAACAACAAGATTAGTCTCATTAATGGAATTTGGTGTCTAAAATGGTCCTGGTAATAAATAATAATAAATAATAAAATGAGAGAGTAGTTTGTGGAGGGAAAAAAATAAAACTATTTTAATTCATGTATTTTCAATTTATTTTCTTAAAATTAAAAAAAAAAATATTGTGTAGGGATTCTTTGGATGGGAATTAAATTCTACATCTAATGAGTATTCATACTTAATTCATTTATATAATAGTTCATGCATTTTTAATTTATCTTACAATAAGTTTATTAAAACTATGAATTCTAATTATCTCTTGGATGCAAAGTTTAATTATACATACAACTTATTAAGTACACTTATACTTTTATACATTAAAATAATAGTTTTCTTTTTTTCCCTCCAATACTATTCACTTATAAAATTAGTATAATAATCTTAAATATTATAAATAATATCTATTTATTTATTCTTTAAGAAATTTTATTCAAATAAACATTTTATATTCCAAATTTTTATTTTATTCCTTATAAATAAATATACGATATGCAAAAGGATGTCTCATGTCTAAGCATAATTAGACGAAAATGATATACCATTATGCATGCATTTATTAGTCTTTGTTTTGTAACATTAAGTTGTACATTTTGTATCATTTTTATAAAATTTGCCCTATGTTGTAGATTATTTTATTAATTTTCAATTTTGAAATATAAAAAATTATGATTCTCAAAAAATTATATTTTTATTTTTCTATCGGCCCTCACAAACTAAATACCCCCAATGGAGGGAAAAATTATTTTATGAATTCTCACAGTTTAAAATTCATTTAAAAAATAAACAAATATGATTAAGGCCCAGTGCCTCCCTGCCACTCTGCACGATATGTACCCAATAGTCGAAGCTACGAGTAACACCTTCCACCTGGATACCATCTCCCACTGCCATGCACATTGCCTTGTACCTGGATACCGCCTCCCACCTCCATGCAAAGTGCCTTGCCACCGCCCTGCACATTTCTTTCTACCTGGCTACGGTATCCTAGAGTGGCTAAAGGAGATGCGAGGTCTGCTCCAACCCACTCGACAGCTAAAAGAAATGGATTACTCTTTTTCTATGAAAATTTTGAACAACTAACACAACCTTGTTGGTGGCAGTGTTGCCCCTCTCCTCCATAAACACTAAAGAGTCGAAGAATATGAACAAAGAAACTTGATGTAACGACATCCTATCCGGAGGAAGGAGGATATTTCCCCCCTGCAAAACCCAAGAAAGATGAAGGGGAAACCACTCCTAAGAAGGTTGTGAAGGATTATCCCATCAAGCTCGACCCTTTCCAGTTCAAGCCATTTGATGTTTGGATCGTGGTGTGTCTATTTTGGTAACGTAATTTTCACCTTCTCTTGAATTTCTATGTTGACGAAGCCATTACATTAAATCTTGCAGGATTCAAGACAAAATCAAAGTTAAACCTATGGTAAAAAGCATGAACCAAAAATGTACACAAAAAACATGCATCAAAATTGCACAAAAGAATGAGAATCATGTTGGGTTCCATCTGCTTACCCATTTGTTCTTAGGCTTTATCCTTAGGAACCAGAACAAGGCCTTTAGGCGAGAGAATTGAGTTTTTCTTCTTTTTTTTGGAACAACCCAATGGACCTTTGCATTTCTTGCATCTTTGTCCACTCTTTATGAAACGAAACCTATTCTATTTGTTTCCTGTATTATGGGGGGGCTTACTACTCTTAAATGCATAAGACGTGTATTTTTAGCAAATTGGTAGTTATCCAAAAATAAAACCTTTGCATGTGTAAAATATCTTTTTAATAAATCTCAATCTCGCATTTCACTAATTACCTAAACCTAACTAGTTAAGTTATTTTGATGACCACGCTGAACTATCTTTCTGCATAATATTTATTGATAAATAGACATTATATATTGTGTAGTATTGATTGGGATGGAACATTTCAAATAGCAGAAATCTACAGGTGAGCAGAAGTGTCCAATATTTGACTAAAGGCGATCCACAATTGCTATCATGCATGTGTATTTGTTTTTTATTTAATAGCTTCAAAAAAAAATATCCATTGTGGAATAGTTCAACACATGAAATAAAATATATTTATCCTTATAGATTTTATACAGGAATGCTAAATTCATCTCTCAAAGTACGCATTTTGAAACTATGACACTACATGTACAACCTTACATGTACAACCTTTCAATGATGCCAGAACTATGAAACCTTAACTAAAATATTATATTCCTAAAAACTTTGACAGTACATATACAACCTTTAAATGATGCCAAGAACAATGAGAACTTCATTTAATGATTTAAAAAATGAAAAAGTTGTATCCATTAAAACTTAAAACCTAAAACTAACCATCAGCCAGACAAACAAGACCATTCCACATTTATCTATAGTAAAAAAAAAAATGTCCCCACAGGATTATCTGACCAGAATATTTCTCAGATATTCGAAGATATGTTAGAAATCACAATGCCTCTTCCAATATCCTGTAACGTCCTATGATCTTTGGAGCTCCATGGGTTGACAGATGATGAGGCTTATGCCTTTAAAACCCTAATGCATGAATTGTCTTCCTGTGCAGAGATCAATCACATTAAAGTAGTTGTGGAAGGGATCTCAACTTGAAGCATTTTCTCTTCCTACTTTGGTATCGAAGAGATATGTAAATCATACCTTCACTTACAAGTACAATAACAGGGGAATGCCACTCCAAAATATGAGCATATATATGTACCTACATAATTTCAAAATATCAACAAGTGTTGTTATCACTAAAAGGTGACTCGACGAGTAGCAATAGTATTAGCTGTATCGCAAACCAGTATTGTAAAAAAGGGCGACACAGAGAAAATGGCAGACATGAGTGAGGACAAGTTGGTTCGGTGGCTAGATTCTAAGTGGTCTCGAAGTCAATGGTAAGAATAAGAACGAACTGCCCCAACCAAATAAATTCCACATGTGTTCGTGTGTTTTAAGGATATACTTGGAAGGAAGTGATGAGAACAGGTGTAGAAAAAACATTTAATGAATTTGGATTTTCCATGCATTTTCCTTGTGGGAAATCAATTTGAGAGAATACTTCGAGGCGTTTATTTTTATTTTATTGTTTTCATGTATTTTATTGTTCTCTTGAGATAAACATTGGAATAATCAATGTTTTAAATGCCAATTCTGATGCTCAAGAATTTGCAGGTCTCTCTGTATTAAATGTCCCCTCTAATGAATTTATTTTGCAAGAGTAGACACCACCTTCCTATAAACATAAACATGTTGTGTGCTAGCTATGTTGTTGTGACATCCCTTAGAATTTATGTACTCTAAATGACAATGAATGGCTCCAGCGTTTACCTTCCTTACCAATAATATAAAACAGCCAATGTTTCTCCAGTTTTGCATTGATTTAATTGAACACCAGTGAAGTCCACGAAGTGTCAATATATGTGTCAGGGATCCATTCCTTCTCCGGTTTACCCACGTCACAATAATGAATTCAAGATGCTATGGTTTTTAAAAGGATGAGGCGTGACACAATTCTGGAAATACTTTCATTGTTTGTAATAAGATTTTTCTGATATGTTGCAGATACTAAATTTATCCATATTTTCATTTATTTAATGAACATCAATGAATTAACTACGCGAGCGCGCTCTTTTTTTGGTTCTTATCATGAAAAAAAAATTGAAATCCTTGTCCTTTATTTTTTGCCATGCTTAGCTGGTCTGAGGTTCCAAGTTGATGTTTGTTTTCATCGTTTTTCGGTCTATCAACATGTTCATAACATATTAAACATAATGTATTGATGGGAAGAAGAAGGATCTAGATGGGATTGAATGCAGAGCATGTGATAATTGCAGGTCGTGGACATATGGAATGCTCTCTGATATAAATAGAACACACGATATTGGCCAT
>ML788896.1:2493-27682 GCA_009831015.1 Picea engelmannii
GGCACATCGATGAAACACATGCATTAGTGGCAGATTACTATTGGAGGGCATCAGTGACACATGGTAGTTAAGATGAGGGATTTTCCATGGATGACTTTTATACTCTCAGGGAGAGAGTATCTATGATAAGGACCGACTACCAACAGTTGTTGACTGACAGGGATTACCTATTGAGGATTGGTGAGATGTATCATGAGGCTTTGAGGGAGCGGGAGTTGGAGGTGGACAGACTTAATCAGGAGTTGGAGAGAACTTGAGGATTCTTGAGAGGCACACAGACAGCCCTTCAAGAATCAGAGATCAGATCATAGGAGATTCCTAAGGAGATTTGTTAGAGATCCACTTCATCTATCTTAGTGGATACTTAGATATGTCAGTCGGTCACATTGCCAAAGGGTGTTGGTGGTCTAGCAGAGGAGCGCCAGTTGATGGAGGATCATGAGGAGTACCCAGGATCATTGATGAGTATGGGGAGCTATGATTGGGAGGCGCAGGAGCTACCCTCTACGAGGATCTTTGAGACAGTCTAGAACTCACATATGCATAGGGACTCCAGAGACAGGGATAGTTTTGAGCACACCTCCATTTTTGTTTTGAGAGAGGTTGACCCTTATGTAGAGGTTGATCCAGTAGTACACCCAGTATCTACGATGTAGCAGGAGGATACGGGAGACGACTTAAGTATGTCAAAGCATACAATGGCGAGTGATAGCTCACTAAGGCATGTTGAGATGTATGGTGGGATTCAGAAGGGTGTATTGCCTTGCAGGGAAGAGACACACTTAGGGGAGCATGCATATTTCACTCCTTTGCAACAACACATAGTTATGAGAGAGAAAATTCATCGTATCAGCAGTTGCATGGGAGATGAGGGATGGAGGTTGGTTAACCAGCAGTTAGATGAGTTACTTTCGGTTTTACTGGATGGTTGGTATTCGATGGTGATTACAGGCGAGTATTTATCATGGATACAGATGGATGAGCTTCTAGTCAAATCCTTGGGATTGACCAAAGCATGTGATATATTCCAATCCTATAGTCAGTTGCAGATGTTTCTATTAGCCTTTCTAGGCACTTTTATCATAGACGACAACATGAGGAGATATAGACAGTGGTTGAGGACATGGGGAGTGGCTAGGCTAAGACAACCTGACATGAGTTTTTTGACGGCATCCAGCCGGATAGAGGTGGATCATCATATTCAGCTAGTTGAGACTTGGTGCGTGATGGTGAGCATATTAGGCCAGGTGATAACAAATGAGCACATAGGGATTTTGACAGTGGTCAACCTCACATAGGAGTAGTTAAAGGAGATTGGAAGTGATAAACTTCCAAGTTTTCCATGGGATCTAGGATTTCATTTGCTTAGCAGGATGTTTCACTACATGATGACCCAGGTTGCGGCAGAGAGCCACATACTCCACCATGGGTTGGTTTGGAGTGGGCCTGCAAGGACTTTTTCTATGGAGCGAGGAAGATTTTCACTCTTGATCATCATGATCGGACATGGATATGGAGGGGAAGGTACTACTTCCATAGATATTCTCTTACAGATGCATCTTATGGTCAGCAGGTCCAATTGCCAAAGGTATTTCATCTTGAGGATCCAGTATATATGCAAGGAGCAGTTTGGAATGGTCAGTGTAGTGCAGTGTCAGCATGGTGATATTCGACAGAGACTAGCATGGTATCCAAGGATTGCAAGGTTGAGCATTTCACTGACTGATAGGGGTGAGTGGACCTTTACAGGGGAAAGTTGTTTTGACTTTCCATTGAGCTTCAGTGTTGAGGAGAGCGCATCTCTTGAGGGTGTCTCATGGAGGTCTTGCAGTACTTCATCCTGCCATCAGCATGTATAGTTGATGGAGGTTGTGTTGATCTTGGTTGGGACTTGGAGGATGGACTCATTCCAGGATGGGGCCATGTGTCATGCGCAGGAGATTCACAGAGTTGATATATTTTAGGGCTATGCTTCACAAGATATTGCAGTTCACTTCCTGATATGGGATCCAGGGGGTGGAGTGTATGATTGTTCATCTTTGGATGGGTTCTATTGTGTTTCCTACAGGTGTACATGGGATCATAGTATTATACTTGGATATATTTGGTTATTGCTTGAGGACAAGCAATATTCTAGTAGGGAGGACTGTAATATCCCCACTTTGGGACATCAGGGTAATACACAGTGTTATGATGACTAGAGTATCCAGTTGGAGATTATAGTGATTACAGGAGCTATTGAGGGATATTTTGGGGTCCGTCTTGCATCGCTCATTCTATTTCATCACTATGATCCATTCCACACATATCGCCTTTGGTTCCGTTGCATTCCGATGATTTCCATGATTTTGAGTATTTTGAGCTATAGGTTAATTAAATTCACTGAAGAGGGAATTTTGGGCACAATACTTGGAGGAAACTCTCAGTGTAATAGCTCATTGGAATTGGGAGGATCAACACTATAGGATAGAATGATGAGAAGTGAATTTCAGTGGCCAGGGAAGCCACAAGGAGAGATAAGGTGTTTTTCAAAGGTAAAAAGGTTAATTAATTAATTAAAGTGATTTAATTAATTAATTAATAATTAATAAAATGAAAGTCACTTTGGAGGGACAAGGTGAGCAGGAAGTATAAAGGAGAGGCAAGGGCCTCTATTCTCTCATTCATGTATGATTATCTTTTGATATTTGGCTTCTAGCTAGTGAGCCCATACCTTGGGGGTTTTGAGGGTTTTGAGCTAACAAACCCTAGAGGACGATTCAGTGGTGAAATATTCCACCTAGCTTGTCCCAAGCTTGGTCTCGGGGAGGCAATACTCCCCAACACCATTCTACTGCAAATCTACTCTGTTGCAAGGGAGTTCTACATTAGTTACAGGTACAGGAAGAGAGAGGGCACACCATTGGGGGTTTCCAACAAGGGGGGGCGCACCATTCATTGAAGGAAGATTTGATCTAGCCAAGGATAAGGGAATTTGGAGATTTTAGCATCTGGGTTCTTCTTGCAGGGTCTTCACCATCATTTCTATTTTGAGAGAGTTATATGGTATGGTTGATTTCCTAGAGCATTGGTACTAATTGGAGAGAAGGAGGGCATTTTTTAGATTCAGATCTATTCAGTTTGGAGAGGTTATACCTCATATCTGACCTAGATACTTCACCTAGTGACTTGCGGTGTCCCGATCTATATTTCTAGCGAGTTTTGGGGCATTTGGAGACCTCCTTCATCAGGGCCAAATTATTGGGCACTTCAGGGTTTCAGGAGGGCGCAGCTTCATTGGAGGATTCAGAATTTGGAGGAGTTAGCCATAGAATTTCGGCCTGAGACTTCAGGAGGGGGATCCTAGCACCCCGATCTATCATTATGCCGATTTTGGACTCATTTGGAAGCTTTCTTCAACTGGGCCAATTTATTGAGGGTTTCATTCTTCTACTAGAGTGTGGCCTTTCCAGTTGGGGGTTTGGTATTGCATACGTCCTAGATCTCTTTCTGTATTCGGTCTTCATTGTGTATTCAGCCTCTGGAGGCTTTCATCTTCTTATCGGGATCATTTTGTAGCAACTCTTATTATGTTTATTGGATCCATCTGTTGATCATTCCAGATCTGCATCATTTTGTATCAGGTTCTTGCTCATTATAATAATAAAGGTCAGATCTTTGATATTGGTTCCATATCTTGTGTATATTGCATTTCCATTGATTATATATTCATATCTACGTGTGATAACTGAATATAAACATTAAGGCCTAATTTAAGAAGTCAATATGCAAGCAAACACCCAAACACAAGTAAAACAGCCAAGTGTTTGACAAAATGCCACAACCAGAAACAATTTAAAAATCATGCAAAAATGCAATGTTCTTGGCCTTTGGCTTGGGAACATTACAAGTACCTATTTGTCTTTGTAGGACCTTGCACGGTGGACAGGTATTCATGAGGAGATGACCAGTTCGGATCTTCGTTAGGGCTTGAAGCCACAGATGGATGTTGAGACCCCGGGCTTGGGGCATGACAATGATGACCATCTTGTGTGATGCATTAAGCGGTTTTTTCCTTTGGAGGAACTATGGCAGGTTTAGGGGGTGGATTCCTCCCTCCACTCACCAGGACGCTACTCTTTGGAGGCTGAAACGTCATACTTCTAGTCCAAGAAGATAGGGTTCATTGAAGATACTGGTAGCATGTGTGGACAAAGATTGAGGCTTTTAGAGGCCTAGCGCCATGTTCTTGTAGCCTAACATCCCCTTGAGGAGACCTAATTTCACCTTACAAGGGATGGCATCACCTTATTTAGGGTTATTTTATGTAAATTTATTTAATTTCTAAATTAAGGGAAGAATAGTTGAGGTCGGCCCTGTATTTTAAAATAAATTTAATCTTAGGATAGATTTTGGTATAAATACACAAAAATGACATTCATTTTAATAATAACTCTCCCATGAGAGAGAGAGAGAGGACTAAAATTGGCACCCTTTTAGGGTTTATTGGCTGAAATTGTGAGGCACACTTGTTTTGGAGGCTAAATTTTGCAACTTGGATCATTTTTTGGTGAAGTTACTTGGCAATCTAGGGTTTTATTGCTTGATTATTCTTGGTGAAGTAAGTAAATCTGCAATTTTCATTTCATTTTGAATGGTTATGGTATATTTTCTTATTTATGTTAAATATTATGAAATTTCTTGCTTAACAAACCCTAAGAGTAAAGGACTTAAGGTGCTACTTCTTTGCTCTTCATTTGCTAGAATTTACTAAAGTGGTTTAACCTAGACATGCTTCTAAATCCCTAAAGTGCTAGCACTTTGTTGCATTAAATACATTTCAGTAGTCTAAGGAGGAGGAAGGTGCTAGGGCCTAGAAGTGTCTACTCTCTAGTTAGCTCACCTCCCTAAAGTTTGTATCTTAGAGGACTTAAGGTGCTACTCCTCTAAAGATCCTCCCTTTTACTTAGACAAGTATAATCATCATTTTTTATCCAAGTAAATGTTGTCAAACTCTTAACTCCACAACCCCTTAAAGGCACTAATCTCTCTTCTCTTTGGTTGATTGATCAAACAAACACTCAAACTTTAAGCTCTCAATCCTTCACTAACCAAAACTAACACTAACTTAGCCTAAACAACTAATTTTATTGCTGATGTTATAATTTTTTTCTACAACCATCTAACTGTAGCAAATTTTTCGCATACTTAACATTAATTTCTAACTAATTACTTCAAAAATTGTTTGTGACAGGTTATTATCATTCTATATACTAAATGCCACATCTTTATTATCTTTTAAATCATTTTCTGAAGATCTATATACTAAATGCCACATCTTTATTATCTTTTAAATCATTTTCTGAAGAGTATTCTTGCATTTACTTCATCTCTTAAGACATAAATTCGGCAATACCACTTGACTTAAGTGACCAGTGAGAGGGGGGGTAATATTTACATATTTTATTCGTTTCACCAACCCTTTAGGTCACTATGGACGTCTCCCTTGGGGTAGTTTTAACTTACTCCTAAACAAAAAGGGGTTTCCTATTAAGGTGACAGTGATAAGTCACCCTTTTGTTACGCCAATATTGTCCCACTTGCCTTGGGCTCTGGGAAAGTACAGATTGTCTGATAACAAAACCCATTAACTATCATAAGTGAGGTGGATTTTGGCCCATATCCCTCACGTTCCTCTTATGTAATATTTTTACCCTCATTAATAAAAAATTGCTACCTGAATCCTTCGTGGACGTGGAATCCTTACGGGGATAGGGAACCTTTTTTTTTCCAGCAGAAATAAAGATTGTAACCTTCGTGGACGTGGAATCCAGTATGGATATTTTTTGTTTGGATTTGAGTCGATTTGATTTGAGGAGTGTGTGGATTCGTTGAGAAAGAGTGTGACATCATTGTTGTTTAAATAAATTAAAAGGAATATCCCTATCCAAGCTGCGACCTGGTATCAATCATGAGAAAGAGTTTCATGTAAAAGAATTACATGGTAAAGAAAACAGTCAATTGGGAAATCCATCAAGAAGCCACGATTGAGAAAAAAAAATTGTATTTTACTTCATGGAGAAACACATTAATTAACTTAAAATAAGGTGATATATGGTTATTAAAGGAATTAATTCAAGTTGTATAAGGTGCTTATAATTGCAATCAAGGTTATATAAGGTGTAAATTAATACAATTAAGGATTTATAAGGTGTCAAACTACAATCTTCTATAAACAATATTGCTAACCATATATATCGGTGTTATAAGGAGCATTTGGTGTTATAAGGTATATTGAATATTTTTCTTTTTGGTGTTATAAGGAGTCTTTTATTTAGTTGTTACAAGGTTTTATTTATGACGATATAAGGCCTGTCTACAATTTGGCATTATAATGTGTTTATCTTGGTGATATAAGTTGTATTTGCATTCCAATTTTCACAATGTCCAAAATCAATAGTTTTTTTAATGATTCTGATCAATTAGAAGGCTCAAAGAATTATAAAGCTTGGAGTCGTCACATTCAAAGTGCACTTATTTATAATGAACTCTGGAAAGTCATTTATAATGAAGATCCTACTAAGACAACAGATCATGTTCCATTAGCCATATGGGAATTGAAAGACGAAAAAGCATTAGCACTCATTCAAAGCACAGATTCTGATGATGTTTTTTTGCATATTGAAAACTGTATTGATTCCTGGTCATCCTAGAAAATTCTTAAGGATTTATTTGATAATCAAACTCAAGCTAAAAGAGTTTATCTATAATTAATGTTATTGCAACAAAAGTTAGTTTTTGGAGGAGATGTAATGGAGTATATTTCACACCTCGAAAATATTAAGCAAGAAATTACAAAAGATGGTTTTCCTAAGATTGAACATAGATTGATGGTCACAATTTTGATCTCAGGTTTTCCATATACATATAAGAATTTCTTGGAAACATTGCAGTTAACAGACAAGTTGGATAATATTACCTTTGATAAATTATGTGAGTTTCTTTCTCTACATGAAAAAACTTTTGGTAAGAAACATCAATCAGGTGAAGATGTTTTGGTTGTGAGCACAAGTAAAAATGCCATTGAAAAAGGTGCTTCTACTACCAAAGGAAATGAACATAAAAAAAATGAACAGAATACATTTCAATATTCAAATAGAGGTCGAGGTCAAAGTTGAGGTAGAGGCAGATGCAAAGGCAAAGGAAAATGCAAAGGTAATATGTCCTGGACAAAGAAATATTCCAAAGAAGAAGACCATCAAACACAATCTATTGGAAGAGGAAGAGACAAGAAAACACCAGTAACTTGTTTTCATTGTTATAAGGTTGGACATTACACCTTTGATTGTTGCATTCCTTATGAGAAGTTACCTAAAAAGAAAGAATCTTCTTCAGTGCAATATGAAAATACAGATGAAAATGAAAACTATGAGTGTGTTTCTACAACACTCCAACAGACAGAAAAAGAAAACTCTTTCAGAAGTGATTTTGAGGATGCCTACATTATGGATACTGGCGCAACTCAATATATGACATATAGGAAATATTTCTTTTGGACTTATCAAGATTGTAATTTGAATTAAGTATTTTTAGAAGATGACACCAATCATATACCACATGGAAAAGGTTCTATAAAGGTGTTTTTACCAAGAATTAGGGAAAGTATCATCTCAATTGTTTGTTGTGTTCCCTCTTTTAAGAGGACTTTGTTGTATTTGATTATGATCTGCTAATCAGGGAATCAACTCATAATTGAAGATGGAGTTATCAAAATCAACTTAGTAAAGGACAATTATAAAATTGTTATGAAATGATATGAAGATGGAAAACTTCTTCGAATGAAATGCATTGTCATTCCAAGAAAGAAGGATTTTGCAGGATCAGTAGAGATAGGTATTACACCCATTCAGTTATGGCATGTTCGTTTTGGACACTTAATTGTTTATAGTCTTGTTCAGCTTCAACAAAAAGGAATGGTAAAGGGACTGCCCACATTCTGGAAGGAAAATGCAATATACCAAGCTTGCATTTATGGAAAACAAAGAAGGTTATTGTTTCCTACAAGTTCTTGGAGGGAAAATAGAAGGTTAAAACTTGTTCACGATGATATTTGTGGACCTTTGGATACTTCACTTGGAGGAAGGAAGTATTTTATGTTATTTATCGTTGACTTCAGCGGGATGGTTTGAGTCTATTTTTTAAAACAGGAATCAGAAGCATTAAAATAGTTTCAGTCATTTCAAAACTTGGTTGAAATTGCAATTGGGGATGAAATCACCATTTTGCGTACAGACAATGGAGGAGAATTCACTTCAAGTAAATTCAATACATATTTACTAGAAAAAGGAATCAGAAGACAGTTGACTAACTCCTTTACTCCACAAAAAATGGAGTAACTGAACGAATGAATGAAACATTGATGGGCATGGCTAGAGCAATGTTGGTCTTCAAAGGGTTAAGTTCAAGTTATTGGGATGAGGAAGTGCATACAACAATCTACTTGAGAAATTGGTCTCCTTCTTCATATTTATATGGCATGACTCCTTATGAAGCATGGTATGGTTTTAATCCCATGATAAAGCATATTAGAGTTCATGGATCAGTTTGTTATGCACTTGTTCCAAAATAAAAATGAACAAAGTTAGATTCCAGGAGCATGAAATGCATTCTAGTTGGGTATTCAGAACAGAAAAAGGGCTATCGGCTTTTATCAAGTAGAACTTTTTTTGTTAGCAGGGATGTTTTTTTTTTATGAAATAGAAAGTCTAAGTGAAAATGAAATTGAGAAACAACTTAGTCAATTAGAGAAAAAAAGTGAGTAAGGAAAAACAAAGTTTTCAATCTAAGAATAAATCAAAGGATGATCAATGGTTTGAAACGGCTTGGAGATCAGACGAACATGTGGAAGGTGAAGAATCAACAAATTATTCACAAGTTAAATTAGAATATTCAACTCAAGTTAACATTGATAATGGTTCTTTGGATGGTAACTTATCGCCATCTACAGTTGCACACAAGACTCCAAACTGGGAAACTCAAGTACTTAAGGATGTTAATTATGATGAAAAATATAAAACAAGTACAAGGAGTCAGCAAAGCTTAAGGTCTCTTAATTATGCTTGTATTGCTATCGATCCATCTACTTTTGCATAGGAATTAGAATACGATGAATGGAGGAAGGTAATGTAGAGTGAATATGATGCAGTAATTAAAAATAAGACTTTGAAAATAGTATAGTGTCCAAAGGATGTTAAACCCATTGGTTGTAAGTGGGTTTACAGGATTAAATATAAGTAAAATGGTGAAATTGATAAGTATAAGGCAAGATTGGTCGCAAATGGATTTTCTCATAAATAAGGTATTGATTACGAAGAAACCTTCGCTCTAACATCCAAGTGGAATATTATCAGGGTTGGATTAGCTTTGGCTTGACAAAATGGATGGAAAGTGCACCAAATGGATGTAAAAAGTTCATTTCCGAATGGTGATCTACAGGAGAATGTATATATGCTCCAACCCCCTAGTTTTGAAATTTCAAGACAAGAAAAGAAAGTTTGTAAATTTGTTAAGTGATTGTATGGGTTGAAACAAGCACCTAGAGCTTTGTATGCTAAAATGGATGCCTATCTACATAAAGTTGGTTTTATTCGAAGTGAGCCATATGACACTTTGTATTTTCGAGTTCAAGGCAGCAATTTGATCATTTTGGTAATGTATGTCAATGAGTTTCTCATAACAGGTAATAACAATGACCATATTTCTCAAGTAAAGAAAGAACTTTTGACATGTTTTGAAATAACAGTTTTGGGATTCCTCTATTACTATCTTAGAGTTGAAGTAATGCAGCAAGAAAGAAGCATTTTCATTTCCAAAAATAAGTATGTTTCAGAAATACTAAATAAATTTGGAATGGAGGATTTCAAACTAGTTATCACCCCCATGGAGCAGAACTTATAACTTTCTAAGTTTGAAGGGGGGGGGGGAGGTTTAGCAGTACCATGTATCAACAATTAATTGGAAGTTTAATATATCTAAAAAATACTCGTATGGACTTATCTTTTGTAGTCATCGTACTTTCCAGGTATATGCAGGAACCGAGAGAAAGTCATTCGAATGCAGCGAAAAAGGTACATAGATATCTTCAAGGAACAAAAGATTATGGACTTGAATATAAAAGGAATAAAAAATTTAGACTTGTTGGCTACTCAGATGCAGATTTTTCTAGATATATTGATGATATGGATTCTACTTCAGGTTATTTAATGAGCATGGGATTGGATGTTGTATCCTGGAGCTAGAAATAGGATACAGTTGCAAATTCAACAGCAGAAGTTGAATATATCACAACTTGGGAAGCAGCTTGTGAAATAGTATGGTTAAGAATAATTTTGTAGGATCTTAAAGTTCTTCAAAATTAAGCTACTTCCTTACTCATCGATAGTCAATCAGCGATAAAGTTAGCTAAAAATCCATTTTTTCATTCAAAGACAAAACATGTTGATACAAAGTACTATTATCTGGGAACTGTCGTCATCAATGGAATCATCAAACCAACTTATAGTCCAACAAATGATCAAATAGCTAACATTTTTACTAAGTATATTGGAAGAATTAAGTTCACTAAGTTCATAACTGAACTTGGTATTCTTTCCAAAGATATTTTGGATCAAAGGGGGGTTTGTTAGGAAATGTGGTCCAATATAGGTAAATTTTTTATTTAATAAAAAAATTTTGTAAAGGATACATTCACGCTCATGTGAGGTGTCCAAGTTAGTTCTAGTCAGTTGTAGTTAGTTCTAGTTAACGGTCTTTTTTAGTTATAGTCTATTGGGTATTTAAACCCATTATCTATCATACGTGAGGTGGATTTTATCTCGTATCCCTTATGTTTCTCTTATGTAATATTTTTTCCCTCATTAATAAAATGGTATGTCTGAGGACACTTTGACATACGTACCTTTGGGAAATGTTTATTTCCTCAAGTGTTACATTACCATCTCTCCCTCAAAAACATTTTATCTTCTTCGCATATATTCTCCTTGCTCATATCTGGTATTTCTTTTTTTTATCTTTCTCTTAACATGTTCATGCATTCATGTATGTTCTCCGCAAACTCACTTTCATCACCACTACTTTTGTCCTCTAGATTTGGAAACTTAACCAAATCAAAAACTATTTTCAGTGATCTTCCAGAAACAATATGAAATGGAATCTTTCCAATGGATCTATTAATTGAATCGTAGTGAGAAAATTCATCCTGGGCCAAGACCAAATCCCATTGTCCTGCCTTCTCTCCACTCAAACTCTTCAAAAAATTCCCAAGACTTCGGTTAACCACCTTGGTTTGTCCATCCATTTGTGGATGATATGTAGAACTAATAGCCACTTGGAACCCATATTCTTCCAAAGTGTCCTCCAAAATTGTCCAAGAAATCTCATATCTCTATCATAAGTGATACTTCTTGGCAGTCCATGTAACCTCACAATCTCTCTAGAAAATAAAACTGCCACTTTAGTAGCATTAGTGGTCTTCTTTCCTGGTATCAAATGTGCCATCTTCAAAAACATGTCCACCACAACCATCACAAAATCATGACCACTCTATGTCCTAGGCAGTCCCAAAATGAATTCCATACTTATATCTTCCCATGGTCTTTCAGGTACTGACAGTGGTGTATATAACCCTGTTTTTTTACTCTATCCTTTAGCTAGTTGGAAAATTATACAACACTCAACAAACGTTTTCACATATTTGTTGATGCTAGGAAAAAAGTATATTTCCTTCACCAATGTTGTGGTCTTATCAATGCTAAAATATTCACCCAAACCTCCGCTATGCATCTCTATAACAAGATTCAGCCGCAATGAACTTTGTGGAATGCACAAACTTTAGTTATTGAACAAGAAACCTTCTTGGATGCGGAAATCTAAATACGGTGTTCTATCAATGCTCCAAGGTTCTTTGCATGCTTTCCAAGCCTCTTCAAAATATGTGTCTTCTACATGCAACTATTTCATACATTACAAGATAATAATTTCCAATGACAAAGTATTCAACAAAATTATTATCCAACTTAGCGCATCAACAACTTTATTCAACTTTCTTGGCCTGTGCTTCAAAAAAAATGAGTAACTTTTATTTATTTAACTTACCTTGACTATTGATGCACTGCCATGCTTTATGATCAATAAATAATACAAACTCCTTCGTTAGCAAGTAATGTCTCCTTTTCTTCAAAGATTGTATAACAGCATAAAACTCTTGATCATAAACAGAGTACTTCTTCTTAGAATCATTCAATTTCTCATTGAAGAATGCAGTTGTCCTTCCTTCTTGGCTCAAAACTACTCCAATTGTTGAACCAATTTCATCACAGTCCACTTGAAATACTTTATTGAAATTTGGAAGTGCCAAAACTGGTTGTTCGAATACCTTTTTCTTCAAGTATCCAAATTACTTCATGGTTGTTGTTGTCCACTAGAAAATCACATTTTTCATGCATTTAGTAAGTGGTGAACAAATCTTGTTGAAGTTTCAAATAAATTTTCTGTAGAATCTCGCCAAACCATGGAAACTTCTCACATCAAATGTACACTTAGGCATTGGCCACTCCAAAATATCTTTTACTTTTATCAAGTCCATCTTCAAACCTTCATTGGAAATCAAAAATTCCAAGTACACTAATTCCTCCTTCAAAAATGTACATTTCATCAAATTTATCAGCAGATTTATTCTCTCAACCGATGTAACACCTTTCTCACATGCTCTAGGTACACAACAACAAAATTTCCCCAAAATGGTTTCAAAACTTAATTCATAAATCTCATGAATGTTCTAGCGGAATTGGTTAGCCCAAACGACATGACTAGCCACTCAAACAATCCATCCTTTGTCTTGAGCGTTGTCTTCCATTCATCACCTTCCCTTATCCAAATCTTATGATACACACTCTTCAAATCAATCTTCAAAAAGTACTTGGCCCCACTCAAATAGTCCATAAGGTCATCCATCCTTGGTAAGTGAATCATATACTTAATATTATTCTTGTTGATAGTGTTGGGCCTCCAAATTAACATTATTTTTACTACCAAGTGACCCCTTTTTTACCACTCAAAACTACTCTTTTCACCATGATAACCACTCATATTTTTCATCTTTTATGCAATAGATAATCAATGTCATAAAAGGATTGTGTTGTGTTAATTAGGAAATCAAGACCACCAAGAAGAAACCTAACAAAGGAAGAAGTTATTTCCATGAGGAATCTAAAAAACAATAATAGCATTCTAATTCTAAGAGCAAACAAGGGCAATCCCACAGTGATACTAAACAAGGTAGACTATAACAACAAAATGAATGAGCATATTTCCAGCGGAAACTATAGAAAACTAAATGGAGATCCAACCAATAGAATTATGAAAGAAGTATCATTGGCAATCAATAACTCTTCACTTGACACGGATATCAAAGAAAAACTTATTCCTAATAATCCTATTATGTCGAGAATCTATGTATTTCCAAAAGCACATAAATAAAATATTCCTCTGATACCAATAGTCAACACCATTGGCGCACCCACATACAAACGGCAAAGTTCCTTTCTAAAAAACTTAAAATATCGGTGGGACATACACAATCCTTTGTCAAAAACTCCACACATCTAATTGAAAACATCAAAGATATAAGGTTGGATGAAGATGATATCTTCTAAGTTTTTATGTGGTTTCTCTTTTTACAAAAAATCTGATAGACGATGCAATAAAAACCATAAGTGAAATCATTGATGAGGACACAACCAAACTAGTGAAAGTTTTCTTTAAATCTACATACTTTAGCTTTCAAGGAAGTATTTATGAACAAATAGAAGTTGTGGCAATGGGTTCTCCTTTATCTCTGCTAATTTATAATTTATATTTGGATAAATTTAAAAAACAAGCTATCGATAACTACCCAAAAAAGCCAAAAATGTGGAGAAGATATTTTGATGATACTCACGTAATTTGTCCACATGTAAGAGATAGTTTAAGAACATATAAATAACCAATCTAAAAGCATAAAGTTCACAATGAAACTCAAAGAAAATAAAGCATCCATTTCCTAGAGGTCCTAATATCCAAAAAGGAGGATGGATCCTTATCACACCAAGTCTATCAGAAAAAGCCTCATATTGGTCGTTACTTGCATGCTAACTCTCATCACCACATGGGTCAAAAATGTGGAATCATCAATACCCTAGTCACCTGAGCTTTCAAAATATCAAACAAGGAACACATTGAGCAAGAACTAAAGCACCTAGAAAATGTTTTCAAAGAAAATGGCTATAGTAAGAAAGAGTTTGATAGGGTTGTTATAAGAACAAAGAGGAGACCTAATGTAACATACTCATTTCTAATCCCCGTGAATTATAATGTAACTGTATAAATGTGAATTAGGTTGGTGAGCTGATGTGTTTGGGCGAAGGGCTCGTATTGATTTAATGTGGTCGGGGGTCAAATTGCATATTATGAACATTGAATAATTAATAAAAGTAGCAATTGTTGGTTGCGATACGAAAGAGATGAAGAATGATGGGGGGGTATGATTCCACAAGAGAGAGGGGTCCAAGGGGGAATTATTCATGTGTATTAATCAAACCCACATTCCTGAAATTATTGGAGAGCATGGGTTGAAGTACAATCATCCTTGAGAACAGTGTGAGTCAAGCAAGCAAGGAAGAAGAGGAAATTTGTATGCAGAATAGGGACAGTTTTTACATGCAGATTTTGGGCAGCAAAGGAGGAGTATAGGACTCAGAAGAGGACCAGTCATGGTATACTTCAAGGCATCCATTGTTTGGTTTTGTTTTTATGATTAGAAAGAGGCATGTGTGCATGTGGTGAAATTTTCTTTGGAGAAAATGACTCAAAGCCTTATGAAGGCTATTGTGAGAAAACATGAAACAACTGAGAGTTCCTAGAGTTCCCAGTTGAGTGATTCATGGCCAACCAAATGCGCTAGGGACCCTGATAAATGAATGGTACATCCCAAGGGACTATGAGAAGTGAAGGGCATACATTCCTTAGGTAGTGCAGGTTGTGGGGAAAAGAGAGAGTTGGAGGTTGGGACTGATGTGAGGATAGAACCTAAGTTTGGGGTTGTTGTGTGTGAAGAGTGGACATCCATTGGACCGAATCTCCTTTTGGACTCATAGCCTCAGCTCAAGGGTGGTTTTTTATTGAGAGAAAATGAACAACAATGCATATGGTTGGGAAGGTCATCCTTCGTTTGCATCCAGTTGCTTAATCATTAATAGATAATTGTTTATGTTATGTTCTTGTGTCGATTATGTTGTCCAAATGCTTTATATGAATTTTGTGTATTTTTTGTTTGATTGAATAGTTGTATTCATGTTTAATATATGTTATGAGATGCATTTAGAACTGCAATATCATTCCAATGGTCAAATTTGTGTGTGATATGTGGCCGATAAGCTACAAGAATTTAATTAAGTAGAAAATATTAATAATTTAGTTATTTTTTGCACGTAATATTGCTCAGCTAGAGGATGGGTACATTATAAAGTAGTATCATAGCCTCGGGTTCAAACACCAGGCTTGGATGGCCCAAGATCAGAATGAATTGGTGAAATTTGTTGTTGTGTATTTTTTCTGTGACAGATTTGGGGAAAAAAGAGAGTTTAGGGAGAAATCCCCAAATCCGTGGGAAAAAATCAAGGTTTAAATGACTATGGACTGTTTAGGAGGTCCAATAGAGCCAATCTGCAAGTTGCAGATCGAAATTTGACCTGGAATGGTCCAAATTCAAGTTTTAATGGCCACCTGTAGAGTTACGGGAAGTTTGGTGAATCAACAGTCGAGATCTCTTTTGATCTCGAGATCGATAGTTGAGATTTGTCATGATAAATTTAAAAATCAATAAGATTCGATCGTTTTGAAAGGTTGATCAAAATGACGGACATGATTAATTCTAACAGTTTGGGAAATCGATCAGATCGATGGTTTGTATTCATTTCGATTGTTTTGAAGGGTAGATCCAATCAACCACCATGATTCATTTTAAGGGTTTTTTAAAGGGAGAAGATCGACGACGTGTTTTTGGTCAAAATTTGGCTAAGTGTAGAAAATTTCTAAGAGAAATCGTTGATGGTCGATGGTCGAATCGGCCAAAATGACTAATATTTTGGTTCATCCAAAGGACATTGTTGACTGTTGTTGGTCAATAGTCGACGTCAATCGAATCCTACGAAATATTTTCAATCACCGATGGAAATCGGTGATGGCTGATGGTCAGTGTTTGGGAATTGGTCGATTCGGTGAAGTGTTTCGAATCAAGCAAGAGAATTTTTCAATGACCGGCACATCGATGGTTTGGCGTTGGCCAAATTCAGCAAAGTGTTTGGGTTGTCCAAGAGAAGTGGTCGATCGTCGATGAAGAAAAAGTGCATGATGATATCATCATCCATGTTTCATGACACATCCCCCAAGTTGACACCTCAGGATGACATTTCATGCCATGTCAGCACCCACATGTCATGCCACGTCATCCAACATAAGTGGTCAATGGTCGATGGCCAAGTCAATCGATATGGGAAAGTGTTTTCGACAGTCGTCGGGGATTGTTGATCGTCGATGAGACGATGGTAGAGAATCAGAAAAATTAGTGAGGAGTTTGCATTCACCAATGAATATCACTAATAGCTAACGATCGGGTCGGTGTTTTTGGAGGTATGTGCAAATCGGACATCGGGGAATTGGGACAATGGACGACGGTAGCATAGAAATATTGGGGAAGGAGTTGTGCACGTCCAAAGGAAAGTGTTGATCATCGATGGTTGATAGATTTAGATCAACGGTTGTTGTTTCTCCTCATTTGAGATCGACAGTTGAGATTTAAAGGGTTGTTACAGTAGTAAAACAGTCAGTTTTATGTGAGTTTTTGTGGTTTTTGAAGGTCATTAACTTGTGGGGAATTTTTGAATCCCTAAATGACATTTTCATCCAATCAAAAAACATGAGAGAAAAGTGTCTCTACAACTCAAATAAAATAACTTGGAGAGAGATAAATAGTTTGCAAAACAGAGCTCGTATGAGAAAGTTACAGCCTAAACAGTGAGGGTAAAATCTTGGCACCAAAGTTACTTTTGGAAGGCATAAATCCATGGTCAAAAGTCTATTTTTTGGCATAGGAGCAGTCGATGGAAATAATTTGACCCATTGAAGCTAGCGGTGGAGTCGGAATCGGGTTATGGGTACTTGAAAAATGTGTTGGGAGTGAAAGAAAACACATGTAGCATACATGGATAAATTGGGTAAAACAGTGAAAACTTCTCCGAACCATAAATTTCAGCTCAGAGCTTGGATTTGAGCAGGAGAATAGTTGTTGGAAAGGTATTGAGGAGTAGAATACATATTTCAACCCAAAATTTTAAATTGGGCTTTATATTTGTTCAGAAAGTACTAAAAGATATGTTTGTAGCAGCAAGAAAGTGGAATCGCAACATGTGGATATTGTAACTTTTCACTCATAACTCAAATTGAGGTATGAGTTCAGTCATCAAAGAGATTTTTCAAAGAGTAATGCATATGATAAATCAGATTTTGTATTTGGTGCATTTTGTCCTTCATAAATTGGGATAAAAATGACATGTAGAATTAATTGACAAAAATATAACAAATGGTTGATTGCACATGGTACAGAATTAGAGGTATAACCAGATAAATCCAAGCCTAGGATTGAATATAGGAGTAATGGAAAAATGGAAGAGCTTGTAGAAGTCAGTTGAGGAAATAAAGAGCTACATGACAAGTAATGCAAAGTGGAATTGGATTCCAAGAGCCATGTACTTACTTGATGTGAATATTTTTCCAAATAGTGTCAAAGTTTGGTGAAACCTTCCCAGATGATAGAGGTGAGTGCCAAAGGTGATTGTTGTGAAAGGAAGAGTGTATATTCTTAGGAAAGTACCTATGCATAATCCTAGAGGCACACTTGAAATGCAATATTTTTGACACATAAACAAAGGGTAAGCTTACTAACTAGGCATTGTTAGTAAGCAAAAGAGAACTCTGTAGAGAGTGTTGTGTGAAAAGACTTTCTAGAAAGAAGATAAGATTCCACAATTGAGCATTGTGTGGGTATGTGCTAGATTAATTCCAGGGTCTATAGGACATGGAAGTGGGTCTATCTAGTACATTCGGTTGAAGCATCAAAGAGATGCAAAAGGAAAGTCCAGGGTTGCAGGGCAGGTGATGCAAGGTTGACAAAGGTCTAAGGAAGAACAGGGGAATAATAGTACTCAGGTGCTATAGAGTCGAATAATTTACAAGGTAAATTTAATAGAGCTTCTCACCATAAAACATGAATCCAATGAGTGAGAAAATTCATTTCATGCACAAGGAGTTGAGAAGAACTACATAGCCTTGAAGGTAGAAATATAACGAAGGATACAAAGCTTGTTGCAAGAGAAGGAAAAAAAAGACATCATGAGACGAGGTGTGACTCATGGGTGGATGAGTCATCTCTATATGAAAACATAGTAATGTAGGAAGAAGGAATTTTTAGATATGATTTAACAACTTTTGTCTAAAAATACCCAAAGCAAGGAGGTTGCCTCTATCATCAGAGTGCACAACAAAAGAATGTTATCGGTACAAATGGAGGATGTGTAGCATTCCATTTGGAGCATAGTGGTCTTCAGTGGCCAAGTAGTGCTTCATAATAGATCACTCAATGTAGTATTTAAAATTCAACAAAGCCATGGATTAAAACAAATATTGGAAAGATAGCATAAAAGAAATATTTCAAAATATTGAAATGTCAATCAATGGTAATGGTGTTTCAAGACTAGTGTGGTCAAGGAAATGGAAGTGGCTAATTAGATTGCAGTGTTAATATTCATCTAGAATAGTCCATGTTACATCACTATGGATATTAAGAATTATATACCAAAATATGTTGGGACAGTATTTCTTTACATAAAGGAAGTAATTGTGAGATTACAGCACAAGTGGATCTAGTGGTTGGAAATGCAGAATGGCCAAGTGAGGCTTGGCTTGTAGGTGTAGAATAGGGGATATTGGTGCATAGTTGAGAAAAATAGCAGTGCAAAGGGAAGCAGGGTTCTACAAAAATTCAAGGACAACCATCTACAACAATAAAGCTAAATAATTAACTAATATGAAATAGATATGCATTGGAATGTGTGATAGAATTGATGCATGATGCATAGAATGAAGATAGAATGCATGTGCATAAAATAGGCATGAAATATCAAATGATTGGTGCATATTGATGTGTGTTTGTGCATGTAGACACGACTGAACATGTTGGTGGCATGATTATAGACTAAGATTAGTCTGTTGATATGTGTGTGTGTGTGTGTGTGTGTGTGTGTGAAATAATGATGCTATGATATTTGAATAAAAGTAATGATGGATTGTGTATCCAGGAAACATGATTATAGCATGATGATATTGTTTCTTATGGTATCCATCCATATGAATACAAAAAAATTATGGTGGGAATGTTGATCGAGAGATTGGAAAAAGGAGCATGCGAGCTTCTACAAAGTACCAATTGATCGGGTAGCATCAAGTAAATTGATGAAAACCATACATGTATGAATGTGAGGTTGTTATGACGTATAATTTCTGACGGGAACTGAGGTAATAATTTCCTTAGTCGAATCTCAATATTTGAATTGATGTAAAAGTATGAATCCTTGAGTGTGCAATTAATATTTGTTGCTTGAATGCATTTATTGGAAATCAATTGCATACCGTGTTATGTTGGTTATGAGGTCATAACTGAGTTAAGTCGGGAGACATTACTCATGTTATAGCAATGAATTCCATTAGATATGGTCATGTGTGGTGCCATGACGAGAATGGATATGGAAAGGCTATAGTGCCATCTAATTTCATAATGGTTTTCCCCTACGTAACTAAGGTTTGGACTGCAACATTGTTTCCTACACTAAATAGCACTAAGGGATGATGTTCCTAGTGTTTTGTATGGGTTGAAGAGGAAGGTATCCAAAGGATCAGATGTGTTGTGGGAAAGAGTTTGGATGAGGTATTGAGGAATGCGCCATACCTTCCAACTCACATGGTAAAATACATGACATGAACATATGGTATTCCAGAGTCAATTCAAGGATGCATTGTGTAGATGTGGCCATGATTATTGGCACAGTGGTTTTATTTATTGGTAAAGTTTGATTGTGCTATGAAAAGATTGGTGTGTTGCTAATGTCTCTACCGTGAATGATAGTTTCATTCTAGATAATCTTATTAATGGATGAATTCCATTTTTAATACGAATAATAGTTGGAAGTGATGGAATTTTCAGATTAATATAATTCTAAAAATCACTTCATGGATTGAATGCAAATATTGTGCATGAGATATTAACAAATTGTTTGGTTGCAGGAAAAATGAGAAAAATGTAGGAAGAATGGTCTTGGATATGGAAATAATGTAAGCCCATAAGGAAGACTAATATATATACCACTGCAAGAGCCAAACATAATGAGAAGAAATCTCATGCGTGGGAATTTTTATTTTTTGTATAACCAGATTTGAAAAATCAATAATTGGAAATTGTTATGATATGCTAACAATTTGTTTGGTTGCATGGAAATTGAGAAAATTGCAGGAAGAATGGTCTTGGATATGGCAGTGGTGTAATCCATAAGGAATATCGGTGCATGTTGTTTTAAGGAACAAGAAATTATGAGCAGAAGATTTATGTTTGGAAAAAAAAATCATGTGTAAAATAGATTTGAAATTTTATAATGAAAATTTTATGATGATGTCTCACAATTACTGCATATGATGCAAATGAAATGATTGTCATAGGTTATGCATTTCTAGTGGAATTATAGCATTAATATGGCATCATCCTGCGTGAGAACACAATGGAAAATGATGGATCACCTAAGGAACTGTATATCAGTCAAAGGGATGTTTGAGCCTAGAGGGTGAGTACAACAAGAAGAAACAAGTTGTTAGTACTGAAGAGTAAACTCCTATGTGAGTTGCATTGTCAAAGAACCGGGTTGTCATGCCTGAAGAGTGAACTCTTGTGTGAGTTTCACTATCGAATAAGCAAGTTGTCAGGCATGTAGAAGAAGCAAAATTTCCAAGCTTGCAGAAGAACTAGGTTTTCAGGATTGAAGAGTAAAATCCTGTGTGAGTTGCACTATCAAAGAACCAAGTTGTCAAACCTGAAGAGTGAACTCTTGTGTGAGTTGCAATTTTGAAGAACCGGGTTGTCAGGCCTAAAGAGTGAACTCTTGTGTGAGTTTCATTGTCGAAGAACTAGGTTTTCAGGCCTAAAGAGTGAACTCTCGTGTGAGTTGCATTGTCAAAGAACGAGGTTGTCAAGCCTGAAGAGTGAACTCTTGTGTGAGTTTCACTGTGACAACAAGGTTGTTGTTGGTTATTTCTTGGAAATTCTTCCTAGAAGTGAGTCCCTTGAGTTCCCATTAGTGATATTCCTAATTACCTATACTAGAGAGACCTTGATAAATTAATGGTGCAGCCCAATGGACTGAGGACAGTGAAGGGGGCACATTCCTTATGTCAACCCTGATAAACAAATGGGATTACATTCCTTAGTTTGGGTAGGTCAAGAGGAAGAGAGTTGGTGGAAATTGGGATAGTTGTAGGAGAATTCTAGTGGCTTATGTATGTGTTTCGGGATAGGGTTCCTTTGTATATATGTTTTGGGGCTAGAGTGCCTATGTATTTATGATTTTGTGGGGAGAAGTGCCTATGTATATGTGGTATTGGGGCCAGAGTGCCTATGTAATTTGTTTAGGCTGGAATTCCTATGTGATTTCGAGTCACAGAGCATATATGTTGATTATTTTTCGGGGAGCCGAAATTGTAAAATGAAATTACACCTATAGGGTATTGTGCATTGAGGACAGTGCAAAAATAAGGGGGAGAGATTGTAACATCCCCATTTCTAATCCTTGTGAATTATAATGTAATTATATAAATGTGAATTGGGATGGTGAGTCGATGTGTTTGGGTGAAGGACCCATGGTGATTTAATGTGGTTGGGGGGCAAATTGCATATTATGAACATTGAATCATTAATAAAAGTGATAATCGTTGGTTGCGATATGAAAGAGATGAAGAACGATGGGGGGGTATGATTCCACAAGAGAGAGGGATCCAAGGGGGAATTATTCATGGGTATTAATCCAACCCACATTCCTGAAATTATTATCTTTGTGTATAACCTTATATTTATTGATTGAGTGTATGAGAAGCCACACAGTTAAACTCATGTAAGAGGGTGGTGTGAGTGGTCACATCCCATATTTATTGGAGAGCATGGGATGAAGTACAGTCATCCTTGAGAAGAGTGTGAGTTAATCAAGCAAGGAAGAAGAGGAAATTTGTATGCATTAGGGACAGTTTTTACATGCAAATTTTGGGAAGCACGAGAGGAGCAAAGGGCTGGGAAGAGGACCATCCATGTTATACTTGAAGGTATCCATTGTTTGGTTGTGTTTTTATGTTGAGAAAGAGGCATGTGTGCTTGTAAATTGGGTTGTGAGTCTTTGGTGCAATTTTGTGTAGAGAAAATGACTCAGAGCCTTGTGAAGGTTGTTGTGAGAAAACATGAAACAACTGAGAGTTCTTAGAGTTCCCAGTTGAGTGATTCCTAGCCAACCAAGTGCACTAGGGACCCTAATAAAGAAATGGTATATTTCTGAGGGACTGTGAGAAGTGAAGGGGGTGCATTCCTTGGGTAGTGTAGGTTGTGGGGAAAAGAGAGAGCTGGAGGTTGGGACTGTTGTGAGGATAGAATCTGAGTTTGAAGTTGTTATGTGTTGAGAGTAGACAACCAGTGGGTCGAACCTCCTTGTGGAATCATAGACTTATCTCAGGAGTGGCCTATTGCTGAGATAAAATGAGCAGTAATGCCTATGGCTGGTAGGTTCATTCTTCGTTTGCATCCAATTCATTAATCATTAACAGATAAGTGTATATGTTATGTTTTTATGTTGATTGCGTTGTGTAAATGGTTTATATGAATGTTGTGTGTTTGTTGTTTGCTTGAATAGTTGTATTCATGTTTAATATAGGTTGTTATAGTATCAGTCCAATGGTCAAATATGTGTGTGATTTGTGGTTGATAAGTTACAAGAATTTAATTAAGTAGAAAATATAATAATTTAATAAGTTTTTCAACATAATGTTGCTCAGTTGAAGGTTGGGTACGTTACACCTAGTACCAAAAGTATTGATGAGAATAGAGAAGGGAAATATATAAGCCTTCCTTACATAAAAGGTACAACTGACAAGATTTCAAAGATTCTAAAGAAGGGAAAAATTAAGGTCTCTTTCACGCCCCCTAACACAATAAAGAATCTATTATATCATCCCAAGGACACTATTGATCCAAAAAAAGAAAAAATGTGTATATTCAATATCTTGTTCTTGTGGCAAACAATACATTAGAGAAACCAGGAGATCAGTCCTAATAGGATTAAGTGAACATTGCGTTGACCTGAGGCACAACAGAATTAAGAAATCGGCTTTGGTTGAACACTCCCACAATACAGGTCACCATATATGCATAGAAGATGCAAAGATCATTGCAAGAATGGATCACTATGAAAAAGTAAAGATACGAGAGGCTATGGAAATTGAATTAAATGAGAACGATTTGAACCGAGATGAAGGCCTAAAGCTAAGAAAGACGTGGAAACCCATCCTTCAAAAGCTAAAAATAAACAATAATAACCCTAGTCACTATATGGTTGGATGACATTTTTAGATAAGGGTTATTAGTATTAATATTTAATGATAAACAAACCATTCATTTGAGCTATTAAACTCCTACGGATGATCCCTACTATGGGATTGAAATGTTGAGTAGTTTCTTAAAACCAAAAAATTCTCCTTTATGACATTAATGATAACCACTCTTTTTATCACATTTTGTCTAAAATGGTCATTCAAGGCTCATAAGGTAATTATAGTGGTTTATTACATGTTTTCCCATAGTTTTTTATGAATTAGGAGAAATAAAAGTTTGAATTATTACTAATGATAGTTGATTGAGCCAGGTCATGTAACCTATATAGAGGTCATATAACCCATGTTGAATTTCGTCATATTTTCATACTTCTAGAAGGAAAATCAATATACGGGTTCTCTTTGCAACAACCTTGACATGCTCTTGTGCTCCTTGTATCGCTTCCAAGGGGAGAAAGGAACGCACCAAGTTGCAGTCAAAGATCAGGTCAACTCTCTCCAAGTTTAGCATGCCAACAAAAAAAAAAACAATCGAAGACAAGAATGGGAGATATTCTCAAGCAGTCTATGTCATGTGAATACCCTCCCAATGATTTCCCAAAGTTATATGGGTGCCTTCAGTATTAATTGAGTTAACTATTATGATTTTATGATGTAATTCGATGATCCCAATGTGTGAGAACAGAGATCTGCTCACGGTCGACCTGTGCGCATTTGGGACATAAAATGTGTATAGATCCTTGCTCAAAAGAATGTATGGAGTAAGTTAAAAGTAGTGAGAAAGCAATAGATCGAGCAGTTAGATTGTCAGAACTTGTACATCCAAATCAACATTTCTATGTATTGAACTTCATTGTTGATTAATATAAATGATGGTGTTCTGAAATATTTTGTGGTTTAAATTCACCTTCATATTGTATATTCTTAGTGCAGTGATCTGTAGATTGGGAAGGGCCCACCAATCTAGCCTTCATTGTTTTGTATTGTTTTTTTTTAACAGAAACAGTTGGGAATTTATATTTAAAAAAGATATTTGTTCTTTCACAGTTTACAAAAAGCAAAGTATTGAATTATTTGTTCTTCTCCTAGAAAACTATATGATTGTTGCAATCTAATTGTGCTAGTGAAACCAATCCACTAGGAGCTATTGATTTTCCATGTAAAAATGGCTAAATATGTAAACAAAATTTAAAAAAAAAAAAAACGATCCATCAAAAAACCTGTCTAGAAATTATGAAAACTTGTCAGTTCCTTCTGGAAATTTGTTGGATTTGTTGTTGGATTAGCTTTTGTTTGTTGATTTCCTTCTCTTGGGTTGGACCAGGCTGGAGCAGGAGGTACCAGAGGGTGCTCATTGCTTGTTGTTGAGTGGAATGTTGAGGGAAGCCTTGAGCCAATTGAATCGTTGGAGTTCGTTGGATGTTGGGGG